>OMLP01040594.1:0-22670 GCA_900302685.1 Spondyliosoma cantharus | reverse complement strand
AAAAATACTCTTTTAATCTCCCTGTCAGCCTGTATTTGTATCTAGTTTCGCAATTCTTTCACACACACACACACACACACACACACACACACACACACACACACACACACACACACGCGTGTGTGTGTGTGTGTGTATTGACTGGGTATAGCTGATTGTATTTCCTCTGCAGCAGCTGATACTGTAGCTGCTGTGACCGTCTGCACCTGTCACTGCACGTCCACCCCCGTCCACATGCACACACACACACACACACACACACACACACACACACACACACACATGCGTGTACACTTTAATGCAAACAGGCAAGTCTTTGGATGACTGGATAAGCACAACCAGCCTCTGTCTCTCCTGAGCTCGGTGAAGAAGGTTGCAGCGTGAGGAGAATCACATGTCGACAAAGAGCCCTTTGAGGAGTCACAGACACCATGAAGCCTCATGAAGGGACTCTTTAAAATTACGCGCTTGATGGACGCTCGACTCGATCGGCAGCTCGTCGTCTGCCTGTCTGTCGGTTCTTTGGTCCAACTGGCTGCTTGACAAACGGCTGATTGACGGCGAGCGCCAGCGCGAATATGAAAACTCTGCAATGTTGCTGTTTTGAGGAGGATTAGCTGAAGCTCCGGTGTGATAAACGGCGCCTGCACCTCTTTCTGAACGACTTCTGGAAGCAGCATCGAGAACACTTGGATTTTCTATTAATTTTGTAGCTGAGGGAACGTGAGCGTGTTCTCCAGGTTCTTTGTTAGAAAGCATGCAGCGAATGTTTGTAGTGTCACAAGATAATATTGAACTCACAATAACTTTATTTGTCCGCCAAATTTCCTGAGGTTGTTTGTTAGCTGTCACGAGTTATTACACGGCTGCAGAACGCTCCATTCACTTGACTCAGCCTTCACAACGTTCGGTGATCAATTCTTCTCGTTGCTGATTATATTTGTCAAGGAAAACGGCCTTTTTGCCTCAGATTCATGTATTTCGTATCACTCCGCGCTCTAGAATCTTTGCTCCGCAAGTAGTCCGGTCACTTATTCGGCCGCTAAGTGACGTCAGCTGATCTGTAGCCTGCTTCATATCGGAAAAAACGTACTGCTAGGCCACTAGTATGGATGAGTTTCACATTAACTTGAATATTTTTGGAGAATACGGTGATTTCGACTATTGGCAAAAGGCTGAGTCGTCGTCACCGGTCAAGAAAAGAAAAAGAGAGGAAAGCAGCGAAGAGGGAAAGAGAAACTGCGTCGGTTTGGTGAACTACACCACTCAAAATTATTTAGGGGTATTGGGATATGGGTGCATATGCATGTGCACGAATATTAATTAAAAGTCAAATAAAATGTGTTGCAATATTTTGGGGGCCCAAACATATTCACAAAACACAAAAATGAAAATACAAATATGTCAAAGAATAAACAATCAAGTGAAACACTAAAATAGACACTGTGTGAAGGTTTTTTTTCGTGTTGGCAAGTAGCCGTGTAATAAGCAGGATAATGTGTAGAGCGGCAGTCATTATCGGGAAAATAAGTCCCGACAGGACGAAACTTCGGGGCTTATTTTCCTCACACACCTGGTCCTGATAATGACCGCCGTTCTACACATTATCCCTTATATAATCAGCTAATTTCAGCCAGAATCACCCAAACATGCTGAGGGTTCTGGAGGTTGACGGGCAGTTTCTGATGACACGCCACTTCCGGGTCTTGGAAAAGGAAGCTCCGGTTCTGATTATCGAACTTTAAGGAGAAACAAAACAGACCAGGTCCTGGACGGGCAACACGGCGCCTCTGCAGACTCAGAGCGGGCCGACCAGAATTCACTGCTGCTCACACAGACGATGATCGGGAAGCACGCTGCTCTTTAAGTGGAGCCAGCTGAGGTTGTTCTGGCATCCGATCAGGATCCCACCTGGGCACCTTCCCTCAGTAGGACCCCTGAACCCTCTGGAGGGATCCCAGATCTCATGTAGCGAGAGAACACGCTCACACTTTCCTCTTGTATATTTCTCTCTCTGCTGGCCCGTCTCTTGTGATCACACACACACACAACACACGCAAACAGATTGAAACCACATCGTGTCACACTTCATTCTTTTTACTGACAAAAATAAACAACAGCTTACGAATAAATATTTACACGGATGAAATGACATTCATGTGAGTCCAGTGGAGGTAGAAAATGAATCCGTTCCGCTGGCGAAACACTTCTGAAAACAAAGATCCAGATTTGTCTCGGTGTCCCAACACGGATCGACTGACAGAGTGAAGTGATCCAACGTCCGCATGCTTCAGCAAACACGACAAAACATTAAAAACAGCTCGTTTGTTCCTTTTTCAGAACGTGATAAATTATTGAACTTGAAATAAAAAAAGGACAGCATTTCCACCTTGTAGTTAATACACATACACATACACATTACAATAAAATAACAAATATCCAACTGCAGGTTTCAAGCTTTAAAAATGCACAAATATCTAATCACATCCCAAGTGCACGAAACATACACACACACACAGACACACACACATGTGCAGATCATATTTACAGTACATACCTTGTTCAAGCCAGACCAGTCGCCAGGATAAAATGTTGGCATTTGACATTTCTGCAAACTACAAAATGTGTCGTCTCGCGTTCACATTACATGTTAATGACCTTACGTTCATATGTGGAGGTGGAGGGGGACGGTGGTGGAGTTAAGGGTGGAGAAGGCTGCCAAGTCAGTGACTGCAGCTCAAGACTTCAGCTTTCATAAACGTGACACCTCGGGCTCGGTACCGAAACCTAGATGATGACACCGGACCCTGAATGAACACATTTTAAGCTAAAATGTGCTTTTTTTTTCCGAAACCTAACCAAGAAGTTTCTGTTCCTAAACTTAACCACCTGCATTGCCAACATGAATTCAAGCGATTCTTCTGATAAACGGTATGTGGCCACCTTGATGTGGTCGATGTAAAACAGACAATAGTCGTTTTTATACTGGGTTCACTTATTTCCGCCTCCATTTCTATGTAAACACGAGGCGTAAATGTGCCGGCCTCTGTGTGAGATGGGCGGAGGTGTCGATGACGTGCTCTGTTGTGCGAGTTTTAAAACCAGGAAACAGCTGATCACAGCAGTCAGTCCATCGCTTCATCCGCGGACGTCAACATGAGCAACTGGAAAGCCGCCGAGATCCAGGAGATGCTGCGTCTCCTCGTCTCTGTAGCTGTTTGGTTGTGTCCGCAGGCTTTTGGAAAAGGAGGAATATTACAGCAGTGTGCCGCCCTGTCTTTCTAAAAGCGAGGAGTAATATTACCTCGGAGCAAATGTGCCACCTTTTCTATCTAAAAAGGGGCTAATGTTACGGAAACACATGAACATTATCTCCTGAGCTCCGTGTGACAGCTGGCGCTGATGTTCAGAGCGAGAGGGGGAAACAGTGAATACGTGATGAGAGAAAGAGCAGTTGTGACAGTCACAAGTTTGGCTCTTAGATGTTTATCTGCTCTACAAATACACACCAGCATGGAATGAAAAAGGTTATTATCATTATTATAAGACTTTCAGCTGCAAACAAAAAAGCCTTTTTAAACCTCTGCGTCATGGAGTTAAATGGACGCTGCTGGCAGACGAGGTTATTATCGCTGCCAACGTGGTGCCAGATTCCTGCTCGTGCTTCCTGCCATGTGGGTTCATGTCTAAGATAACAACTGAGCTTGTTGTGATGCATATCAAACACCACCCGAGGCTACAGCCGGCCTCCAGCTTGAACCTGAACAATCATTAAGGCCCGGTCCACACTCACACAGGTGCTGTAGCCTTTTATACGCATGTTGGTCTTTTGTACACACGAACAACAACTGAAGGTCACTGAACATCCTTGGAAATCTCTCGGATCGCACACGTTATCGTCCTCATAGAACATATTCATAACAAAGAAACAATAGTTCACGTTCCAGTGCCTCATCGTTTTTTGCTCTGTGTTCAGGAGGAATGCAGATCTGGTACCTTCGACGTATGAAATGTAAGCAGGTGAGTTAAAAAGTAACTAAAGTGAAAATCATTAATTGTGTTTTCTGTAGCTAAGCAACCAGTCACAGTGTAGACAAACGTGCTTCCTCCTCACGGCGACACACACACGGAGGGAGATGACTTCTGAACCAGAGCTCAGTTTTGTTTTTCCAAAAGTACCCGTCTACATGTTCATGACAATCTATCACAATCTATCTTTACCCTGCAAACATTGTAGGAGCGACGACATCCCAGAAGAACATATTGTTTTCTGCCACATTCACTGCGTTTACATGCACAGCTGAGTCAGATTACAGCCGTAGTTCGACTCTGCTACTCAATCGGACAACTGCAGCTGTCCGAGTATACATGTCGGTGAGAAAATCTAATTATTGTTGAAGCATGTCATACCCGGTACGATAGGTGGCGCTGTTCCCATTTCAACTAGTGGTAATAGAGCCACCTCCAGCTGACCTCTTTACATCACCAGCAACAACAAACTCTGCCTCAGCGTTCCAGAAAGAAGAGCAGGACGAAGCTACAGCTTTGTACATTTGGTATATGGTGAACATGATAATTACACAAACTAGATGCACGATGGCGCTGTTGCTTGCGGTGATTTCGGAGACGCCGCCTTCCTTCTACTTTTAAAATCTCGAGCCTGCGCAGAACGCAAAATCTGAATCCAATCTGATGGAACGTTTACATGCACGAGTGATGAGACTATCAATCAAATAATCTCGGTGTCTTTATCCAACTAGAGAAATCCGATCCGGTCTGATTTTAGTCAGACTAACCCAGTAATTCGGTTTTCTGTGAGAACAGTTTTGGGTTATTTTACGTGAGATGATGTTGCACCAACCAGAACTGGTGACAGCAGTTTTGTGATTGTTGCTCATTTTGTCTTGAATCTGTTCCATCATACAGAAACTCAAACACAAAGTTTTCAGAGGCTTAAACATCCAAACTGATCCGTCAGCCTGCTGCTGCATGAAGGCTCATTGAAACTGTCCTCACTTCTCTTTTCGAGCAACACATGCACAAGCGCTCTGACGCCGGCGGTCCAGCAGACGTTGTTCAATACATTCTGAATCTTTTACCATCGGTGATTGACAGCGTGCATCATTCGCCTCCTTGTGTGCAGGAATCTGAACCAGCATCCTTCCTGACAATTCTTGTCTGACAGCAACTTTTTTGATTTGATTTGGCTGCTTTCCCTAAAGGAGCATTTTGGAATGCATGACACTTTTTATTATCTAGCAGTCGGTAAATCCTTTTCATTCGGTGACTGTGACACTGACATCACCTTTCTGTCAACCTGTTGTAAGTTGCAGTTTGGTGAAGCTCGTAATGCAGCCCAGGAAACGTTTCTGCAAACCACATTTGAACGTTTCGCAAGCAACATATAACATCAACATTTCTACAATAGGCGTCACGTCATGTTCTGGTTGCATGTTTGTGACCTGACTTTCATATTTGGAGTTGGTGGTGGATGTGAGAAAGAAGAGAGCTGCAGATCGAGACTGTGAGAAGAAAACCTCGCTACAAGATCACAGCCTTCAAAGAAAAAAACATAGCGAGTCATTCTCATCCAAAAACAAGCATTTTGAGCTTCACCAGACCGCACGGCTTTGTACACGCAATTTAAGTTCAACATCGTAAATTGGTCAAGCAGTAGAAGACAGGTTTTCTTTACAACTCCCGTTGGCAGAGCTGTTAGCCTGCCAGCTTGCCAGGGAACCAGGAGCTACCTCCAGAGCCTGCTCACCAGAAGTCGTCGCGGGATCCAGAGTTAAGGTGCTGTCTCGAATCGAGCTCTCCAAACTGCCCTTCCACCCCGACCTCTGCTGGAAGTCCAGCCTCCGAACACCCGTCAGGTCTGAGTTCCCGTTCGTCCTGTTTGGGGACTTTGAGTAACAATCTCTGTCCCTGCACCAGCTCCATCCTCGCCTCGCTCCCCAGCTCCTCCCTCTGCCCCTCAGACGGAGTATCTCCTGGAAGCTGTGCCTGAAGTCGGGGCTGCGGCAGTAGATGAGCGGGTTGAAGGCAGAGTTGGAGTATCCCAGCCAGTTGAGGAGTCTGAAGAGCAGCTTGACGTCTCCCAAGCTGAGGAAGGTCATGAGGATGTTGAGGATGAAGAAGGGAAGCCAACACAGCGTGAAGGTCCCCATGATGATCCCCAGAGTTTTCACCGCCTTGTGCTCCTTCAGACAGAACTTAAGACGCTTGGTGGCCGATTGTTTTCCTTCCCCCTTCTCCGTCCTCGCTCTGCTCTCTACTGACGTTTCTGTACCTTCTGTTTTCTGCATGTTTAGTCTGTACTCCCCTGCTTGTCCTTCCACCTTCTCCCCAGCTCTGAGTTGATTCATCGCAGGACTATCGTTGGGAGTCATCTGCGCTGTGTAATGCATGTTATAAAAGTGCCGCTCCCTCCCTCTGATCTTCTCCAGCTGTTTCTGAGCCTCCTGGAAGACCCGGCTGTAGAGGAAGATCATCACCGCCAGCGGCAGGTAGAACGACACGATGGAGGACGACACCGCGTAGGCTACGCTGGTGTTGAATTCACAGCAGCTCGTGTCGGCCAAGCACTCGAGAGCACTGTCGTCCTGCGACACCCACAGCTTCAGATGGATGGGCAGGAAGGAGATGAGGGAGGCCACTACCCAAACACCGAGGATCGCTGCAAAGGCTCGACCCCTACAGCAGCAAAGACAAGAGAGTGCACACAGATAAGAGAGAGTCCAAAACATCCTCGATAGGAGCCATTTGTCAAAATTAAACTGTTCTAATGAGCCAGTTTAGCTTCTCCTTTAACGTACAATGTGTAACTTCTGCAGCGAGGGGACTCACTGTCAAAAAATGTCTTGCTAATACCTGGTGAGTAGCATGGGGTAGCGCAGGGGCGAGGTGATGGCGAGGTAGCGGTCCAGAGCGATCACACACAGGGTTTCTATACTGGCTGTCACGCACAGCACGTCAGTCGCCGTCCAGAATTCGCACATGAAGTTTCCGAACTGCCAGGTTCCCAGCAGGATGTAGCTGGAGCCGAACGGGACCACAACCAGACCCATGATGAGGTCGGCACAAGCCAGCGAGGCGATGAAGAGGTTGGTGACGGTCTGGAGCCGCTGGAAGCGCAGGATGGCTGTGATCACCAGCACGTTACCTGCACACAAGAACGAGTTCAAGACACATTTGAATGTTTCCCAAATCAGTTCAGCTGATAAACAGCCGATGAATTGTTTCTTAACTCACCAAAAACTATCGCCAGGACCAGAATGGCCATCGCGACGCCCAGCAGCACGAGCTCTGCATCATTGTACTCGGGCCCATCAGGAGAATCCAGGGAGCCGCTGCCGTTCCCTGATTGGTTAGCCGGTGCTAAAACACTCGCCATGATCTGCAGACAGAACAACACAGCTTTGTTTGTAATAGAAGAACAGCTCGCGACACATGGGGGCGACCTTCTGTTCGCACTCTGCGTTCGATTAGTTTGTATTTCTGAAAGTTTACGTAACGGCGCAGTACCTCCGGTCGCCACAGGGAGGCAGTGTAGCTGTGTAGCCCACAGTTCAAGCGAGACACGACCACGGGAGAAGAGGACGTTATCTAAAATGGTGGAACTTTTTGAGGAGGGGATTTGAGACACAAACAGTTAATACAGACCAGCTGGGAGGCTGTCGAGGTCCACGTGAGACCGATTTGAACCTGAGTTGCGCCCTCTAGTGGTTGTATGAGGGCAGTGACGTTTATATAATTGAAAAGGATTCATCGATTTTCATACATAAAGAAGAATAAATGAGCCTTAAGAGGACTGGGGAAGATGTCAACCTCTCTTGAAAACCAGGGGTAAAAACTGGGAGTCTGGGAGGTGATTTACTGGTTGAATCCTAATGAGTTCTTGCTGTAGCTGCTTGGGGTCGGAGCCCGCGGTGCTTCAGGATAGCACGCTGTCCAAATCAATGAAGAGAGGAGAGTTTGTCCTGAACATGCAGGTGAAACATCGCTTCCATTAAGAGCGACATGGATCGAAATTGAGTTACACCCTTTGGATATCAAGAGATAAATCTCTGCTGAATGGAGATAAACACATATAGACGTTATATTCCCCTGAGGTTTATCATGAGTTGATGACATCTCTTCTCATATTTTACATTTTCTTGCTATTTACTTCTGTTTTCCATTTTTTTTGTTGCCTTTTTATGATATTAGATTGAAGAGAGAAAGAGAAACGACTGACAGGAAGCATCATCAAGTTGTTTTATTAATACGATGTTTGAACAGAGATTACATTTGGCCTCTTGATTCAGATATAATCACTCCCCGCGAGCGAACGCTGAGTTTACAGGTGAGGATGGATGTGAGCTGTTACAGCAGCGTGTTTCTGAGATGACGTCTGCAAAAGAGCAGCAGCAGCAATGAACTCTCCCACAGAAAACGCTGCTCCTTAAACGCATCGTCAGTAGTCCCGCCTTTACTTCTGTGACTTCATGACATCACTACTACATCGCCATTTGTGTAAACAACCTATTTGGCACGTCAGAATTGATTTAGCGCAGCTGCTCTGCTGTTGTTAGCGGTGCTGGGTCGGGCCTGCGTGAGCTGACCAATCAGAGCGGACTGGGTATTCATGAGGGGGCGGGGCCTTAAAGAGCTGCAGAACCGGACAGAACGAGACAGCTGATGTGCTTTGAGCGTGAAAGCATGTAAACCTGTTCTAGTAGTAACCCAAAATAAAACGCTGGGCCTGATAGTGAGCAGAATACGTCTCCTCTGATGAAAACAGGCTGGATCAGCTGAGCGTGAAGCTTTTATTTACAGCAATGCTCCAGTCAGCCGCAGACACCTGGTGATCCTTGTTCACGGTCCCGGCGGTTCTGACCGTCGGGGGATTGGACTGGACTGTAGGTACAGTGAAGTCTGCAAAGTTTTAGGTTTTTGAGTCGTCCCACAGAAGCTGCTTATTGTCTGTTTGCTTCGCAGGTGGAGCCGTGTTGACTTTAGTTTTACAGTGTTGCAGCAGGTTTCTTAATCCCCCTCTGAGTTTCCTTCAGGGGGTGTTTGCTTCACTCGACCTTCTGTGTACATGTGCACTCGTATTAATATGTATGTTGGCGTCACTCCAACACAATCCAAACACGCGGACACACGTTAATGCCCGCTGCAGAGAGAGATGCATTGATTGAAGTGTTTACCCAGCTCTCCCGTGGTCAGCGAGCAAAGTGTTGGATATTGGGATGCGTTTCAAAATGCCAGCATGGATCGTGACAGGATCATTATCTTCTTATGATAATCATTTTGTCAGATTACTTACATTAC
Organism: Spondyliosoma cantharus; assembly: GCA_900302685.1. NCBI lineage: Eukaryota > Metazoa > Chordata > Actinopteri > Spariformes > Sparidae > Spondyliosoma > Spondyliosoma cantharus. Next base: position 13,352 of record OMLP01040594.1, on the reverse strand, counting down.
AGCGCATTAATTATCAGTGCTGAAATGTCCCCAACTCCACCCAATTACATTGAGAGAGTGTAGAGGTAGTTAGTTAGAGTGCAGAGCAAATGATTGACCTGCTAGTAATGTAAAAATCAATCTTTCATTAGTGATGTTTACGAAGGTTGTTGCAGTTTTAATGAACGCAGCTCGGTCTGCCCCCCGACCACAATAATGAGTCCAACACGAGGAACGCTGTGAACCAAAGGAATGTGTTCATTGTTAATTCATGTCTGTAAGAGCTGCAGCACATTTCTTTCCTTCGCTCGACCTGATGCTTGACCCTGCCAACCGTTCACCCTAATGACCCTTCTGGTTCCCATCGCTGATTAGATCAATAATCTGAACTAATGCATCGGCCGGCTCTGCTCCTCCCTCTACATGAGTCGCACGATCATAAAGAAACTTGAGCAGGCCGACGATCAAACACCAAAGATTTACTGAGACGTAAGCGTGTCAATATTTAGGCAGAGTAAGGGTTAGGGTAATTACGCTGAAAATACGAGCCTAGTAGAATAAACTGGTGAGTGTGGACCAGCTGACAGAGAGGAGAGACGTGTTCGCACGCCATAAAACACTTTAACATCCTGATATAAACTGAAGATGTTCGAGATGAAAGCTGGTTTGGATTCACTGAGTATGAATCAGCCTCACACGAGAAGAATCTGACATATTTCTGCTAAAGTGCTGAAAGCTTTTTATTCTCCTGCGACAGCTGATAGAACAAAGAAAAGAGGATCCGAGTGATGTTATTTATACGTTCCAGGGTTTCAACACGCGTTCGGTGAATGTTTCTGCCTCTCATGTCGGAGAAAAGGTTCAAATTTATCGTTAGACCTCAGTAAATAAATCAGTTTTGTTATTTTATTACGTTTAATCAGGATAAAGGCTGAAGAATCATTTTATGTTTCATGATCACGACTGCTCGATGAGCTTTTATGAATCTGTGTCGTATGTGTAACTAAACGTCTTGATCAGAGCTGCCAGAGGACGTAAAATGTATCTCAGTGTAAATAATATAGTTGTATCTTCAGCAGCGGTGGGAGAAACAGAATGACAGGATTACATAAGATCAGGGTTCAAAAGAAAAGTTGCTGTATTCTCCTGAATTTTACAGAAAAAAAAAAAAGATGTAACTAGATTACAGATACATTCAGTAAAAAGGAGGATTACTAACAAGAATTATTGTCAGTGAGCGACACTTCATGAAACACACACTCGTTATTAAGATTAAATGAAAGTAATCTGATTTTAATCCAAAAGTGACAGAAAGTAATGAAGTTTATATTATTGTGATACTTGTTTTAATGCATCCTGACAAAAATAAGTAACTGTAATCAGCCCAGATTGACTTCCAGCTACATTATCAGTGATTACTTGATTACATTTTCTATTACGTCATTAAAATATGGCCATTTTTTAATTATGACGCTATTGCTGAATAAGTTCTATTGGATATCAAAGCGTCACAGTTCTGATCGCGGTTACTTAACTTCTACTTGTTTTTGTTTCAGATGTTGATAATTGAAAACATCAGATAAACATTTGGATTCACGGGACGTTTGATTTAAAAGAAACATCCTCCTGCAGGTTGTAGCAGCACACAGCAGCTGTAACTGCCGTCGAACTCATTTGCATTTTATATTTGCATAAACAAACGTGTTGAGTTGTTCGAAGAACAAACTGACATATGTAGAACTTTGTATTTTAACTTTTTTAGTAAAAAACGTGTAATTACCATCAGACACTTCTGTCAAATTGTCTTGTTTTATTAATATACCTGCAGACTCTCAGTGTGAAGTCAGCTTCTTACCTCTGGGCTGTTTGCTCTGCTTTACAATCCTGTGATCTGATAATCCACTCGCTTTTACATCCACAACACAAAGGATCATTATAATGTGTTTGTCAGGAGCTGTCTTCTTCTTCTTCTTCTTCTTCTTCTTCTTCTTCTTCTTCTTCCTCTGGCACACTCTGCCTCGCTCTCTCTCTCCAGTACTCGCTCATGTATCAACTCACTCCTTCAGCCCTCGACCACACTTGCCCTTTTGAAGCAGCTGAGCCCGTCTCTCTCTCTTTATATGCAAAGCCCTCGTGACGTCACAGCAGGACAGTAGCCAATCAGAGGCCCGGGTATGACTTTTAGTGTATATCGCATGTCTGCAGTGTATCGACAGCTCCACAGCACCCACTGCCCCCCCGGGAAACATCAGGTCTGCAGCCTTTATTTATTCAGGGAGGGTTTCCTACAACACCACTTCACATTCAGACATGAGAGCAGCAAAACCACAGACTTCTGCTTTTGGCTGCTGCAGTTTGAATCCACACAGACAACAACTTATGTAAGAGGAACAATTCTGTGGGTCCAAACATGCAAAAGCCACTTTCATGTTTCCACAGGGTAAATACTAAGGCCCAGTGTGAGCCTCACTTCACAGGGTCGTGTTGGTGAGAGGAGGATATGAAGCATGTGAGTCAGCTTAATGCTGCATGTGCAAAGCTTGATGCAACAAATCAATAAAAACTGAGGTTAAACATGTACGAGAAGGAGTTTGTTTTGAGGTGTGCGCTTACTGTGCAGCATCCAAAATGTTTATAGCATTCACACCCAGAGAAATCATAATATTACTCAAGGTAACGGTGCATTTTTATGTTGTCCCCTGCTGCTATAACTTCGAGGAGAGAGAGAGGAAGGGAGGTGCCGAACATGACGAAAAGTAAAACCTCAAGAACATTACGTCACCCGTGAACACTTCTGCCCGAGTCATTTGAACTCGCAGCGGTGGCTGTTTAACGACGAAGACAACGTCTCCCAGTATCCCTGCGCTGCGACACCTTTTGTTTAGATTGAGAGACAACTAGTGGCAGAAATGTCACTCTGAGCCTGGAGAGGATGCTGCCTTCACATCCCCCAGGGTCGGCTCGAGGCCGGCCACTCAACTGGAACCTGAGTCAACGTTGTTTTATGGAGATTCCTCAAGAATAACACCTGGAAAACCCATCAAGTGAGGAATTGTTCTTCCCGTCCTCCAAGTCATGATCAACCCCCACTTCACTCACTTATTCTAAGTCACTCACTGCGTTATCATGCACAGCTGAGTCGGATTACAGCCGTAGTTCAACTCTGCTACTCAATTGGACAACTGCAACTGTGTCGGTGAGAAAATCAAATTATTGTCTGAAGCATGTCATACCCGGTACGATAGGTGGCGCTGTTCCCATTTCAACTAGTGGTAATAGCTTCACCTCCTGCTGACCTCTTTACATCACCAGCAACAACAAACTCTGCTTCGGTAGTCCAGAAAGATGTCGTACGAAGAACAGGACGAAGCTACAGCTTTGTACATTTGGTATATGGTGAACATGATAATTACACAAACTAGATGCACGATGGAGCTCATGCTTGCTGTTACTTCGGAGGAAAGATTCCGCCGCCGCCGCCGTCCTTCTACTTCCGGCTCACGGCGACGATGTAACGTTTACATGCACGAGTAATGAGACAATCAATCAAATAGTCCAGCTGTCTGAATCCGACTAGAGAAATCCGATCCGGTCCGATCTTAGTCAGACTAACCCAGTAATTTGGTTTTCTTGAGTGTCATGTAAACGCACTGACTGTATACAAATATGTCTGATGAATGACTGTGATATTATTTGCTGTCTAATCACATTAAAGTTCAAAGCAGATTCTCTTGAAACCACATTTGACTGCGATGTGCAGAACACACAGGAATCACACAGGAGCCCCGACCACAGAGTGTCCCCGGCTGAACGATACCCGGCTGAATGTTCTGGTAAAACCTCAGTGTGGCGTCATTGAACACAGTGTTCTGTCCTCTTTATGCACATACACGTCGACACAACGCCCACACAATACCGCTTAATTCATGTTCAGTGTTCTTTTAACTTATGTCGATGTCACTCTTTCTTCTGCCATGGGAAACAGGAAACCACGTTTCACCAGCTCTCGACCACACTTCACCATCGCTCGTCTCTTCTGTACTTTCATTTTGAATCGTTATCTCGTCTCTTTTTTTTAAATCCTCTCTTCTCGCTTCGTCTCGTCCCTTCTGGGCCTTTTGTTTGTCAAGGAGCCCAGAGCAACATCTACGTGGCCAAAGGGACTGACTGGAGATAACGTTCTGATTGCTGATCGTTCATCTTCACCGCCTGAGTCAATAATGTTCCGACCACCCAGCTGATCTGCAGTCAGTGTTCTCATGTTGCTGTCATGCTGCAGTTCATCTGAAGGGCTTTCCGCTCGCAGAGGAAGCCACTACTGTACCAGGAAGAGCGTTCGTAGTGAGACAGTGTGAGCTGCTGTGGGTGTTTTCTCTTGTTGACACCAGAACGTGTCTTCCTATGGGAGAAAGAGACAGTTCTGTCAGTGAGGCCACATCCTGCTGTCTGTCTGCCCAACACATTCCTCTCCACACCTCTTCCCGTCCCCGTCATACAGATTCTGACTCCATCTCCTGATAGCACTCCTTGTTTTTCTGCTCACACCTTTTTCTCAACATCACATCATCCTTTGTCTGTTTTAGTGACCCAGTAACGTGTTGTCGAAGACCAGCTGCCATCAGAAAATGTTGGCATTGACCATTTGTGTAAACCACATGTATGTTTCATATATATCATATCAACAGTTCTATAATATGAATCGTCACGTCAGCGTCTGTAACCGCTTCATCCCTTTTTTGGGGTCTCCAGGCGAGGGCAGGTTCTCCGTGGACGAGTCGCCAGCTGCACATCAGGAGCAATTTGGGGTTCAGTATCTTGCTCAAAGACACTTTGACATGCAGCCCAGCCCAGAGCTGGGATTTGAACCAGCGACCTTCCGATCACTAGCCGACCGGCTCTACCCTCTGAGCTACAGCGTATCATGTTAAAGTACGATATGGAATATAAGGAATCCAGCATTAAAATGACTTTTGTTATGTATTTTGTTGAGACGTGTTCTTGTGTTTTTCAAGATATTTCCAACAATCTTCAAACCCAGAGAAATCAACAAGTTCACTCAAGGAAACTGTCTGATGCTACTTCCAGGAAAGGGAAGTCGGCAAATGAGACGTAAATTTAATTTATCATCTGTGAACACGTCAGCTGACTTTCACCTGCAGGGTTTGATGGTGACAAGTTGTTACTTGTGTGAGTTTATCTGCCGGATCGTTGGTGTTTATTCTCCCCAAACAGACAGATTATTTCACATCAGTCTTTAAACTGCTGTCTGTGTGTTTGGATGCTGGTCAGCCTCCCACTCAACTCAGCACTGACCAGTGAAGTGGGTTCTCTGTAATGTTACGCTCATAAAGAAAAGTACATTTCAGCTCCAGTCAGCCGTCAGCCGATAACAGAGATCACTGATGCAGATGCTGCTGCAGTCAGGTTGATAAACCGGAGTGAGGATAAATCCCCAAATTTTAAAAGTGATCTCTGAGCTCTCCTCCCGTCTGTAAATGGATCCGGATCAGAGCAGAATCCAGTTTTATTATTATCTTGTTTTATCTTTTGTCAGTGGGTTTGTTGAAATCCTTTCAGGTGTACAGAACTTTACAACGAGTGAAGCAGAACAAAACAACAGTGTTTTAATTTCCCGTCTTCAGTGCGTCAACGCCTGTAAGGAATAAAAACACAAACCCAGTCTCAGCTGGGTTTTGGGTGCAGTTTATTTGTTCTGCTAAGCGAGGCCCGCTCTCTGCAGTATATCCTGTACTTAATGTGCAGCGGGCCCACTGAGACCGCGCTGGACTGTTTCCTGCCGCGGTATCCTTACTGGATTCAGACCCCTTATCTTTCCTGAACCACAATCCGACGGTGGCTACATGCCAAAGCGTTTTGTCAGTATCTTGACCCAAATAAGATCAGAGAGTCCATTAAGGGAAATCAAATAAAGATAAACAGAGGATTCACTCGGATGATAGTTTTGTTTTGTGTCCTTTTGTCTGCTGGTTGGTTTGTCAGCAGGATTACATAAAAACTACAGAGCAGATTTCCACGAAACCTGGATGTGAGACGAGTCTCGGCCCAGAACAGACCGCTGTAACTTCTGGTTTATACTTTAAACACATTTGGCTGATACTGACTTTGAATGCAGGAGTTTAACGTTGTTGTTTTGGTACTTAGTCCTGAAACTATCTGACTTCATGATCGTATGTTTGTGTGTCGATCAGAATGAAGGAGTGAAGCTGTGAGCAGAAACATAAACAGTCAGCACCTTTCCTTCCCTCCTCTCTCCTCCTCCTCCTCCTCATCATCATCTCTCTTCCTCTCTTTCCATCACTCACTCAGTCTCTCATCCTCTCCGTCGCTCTCTCAGCGTTCCCTCATTACTCTCTCCTGTTTCATCTCCCCTGGCTCCTCTCTCATCACTCTCTCATCTGTCTCTCCTCTTGTGTAACTCTCGTTTTGTGCTGCTCGTCTTTCCTCCACCACTCTACGCTTTTATCTGTGTTTCTTTTCCCCCACTTGTGCCATTTGTCTTCCCGTTTGAAGCATCGCTTTCAAACCGTCCTCTGCAGTTTTTAGCTCGATGCATCAAGTGTTCTTGTAAATACAGCTTGAAACATTTCAGCAGCTTTGGAGGTGGATGTTTTGTCCAAAGATGAATTCTGTCTGTGAAGTTATTTGCAGGATACCCTGCAGGTTCATAGACAACGTGATGCAGCTGATGTTTGTGTCAGGACACTGAGGTCGTGTCCTCTCTGATTCTCTCTGTTTCAGGAACCTGGAGTTTGGATTCTACGATGGGTATTTAACAGGTTGATTCAAGTATTTCTGTAGACACAATATGTTTAATTTGATTAGTATTGGCCCCATTGATAAACAAAAGAAGGGTTGATCAGTTTTTATGTGATGGTTGAGAAAATCCTCATGTCTTTGAAAGAATAATTAATAAAGAAACACTGAGTATCTGATGCATTACAATACTTGGCTTGCTTTTGTTTGCAAAATACTAAGAAAAAGATATGAAGACGTGTTGGGAAATAAAATGTACATAAAATACAGTTGAAAAGACAAAGGAATAAATCAAATGTTTTATAAAATCCTCATGAGAAAATAATTGAGACTTAACTAATGGTTTGTGGTCGATGGTAGATCCTGACTACAGCCCTGATGTCCTACCTAGCAAACACGTTTCTGGTGGAAATACTGCAGGAAGGAAAGATGTCATTCACAGAGCGGTTCTGTTATTGAACTGGACCCTGAAGCCTCAGCAGATTCTGTCCAAACACAGCTGCTCCACTGACTTCAGATTAAAACCAAAGCTCCACACCAGGTTTGAACAATGTGAGAGAGAGAAGCAGCCAAGAGAGACGTTCAGGTTTACTAATCTAATCTATTACAACAGCTACTGATGTGTTTCAACGTAGTATTTTGAAATGTAAGATATAAATCTTGTGTTTTATGTTGTCCTCACGTTGTTATCACAGGCAGAAATGGCTGACGGGGATCATTTTATGTCCTCCGTGTGAAAGATGACACCATCGTTACAGCGGGATAACTAACAACAACATGTGTTTTGGCGAAAAGATGGTTTTGATAGCCACCATCTGACATAACGAAACGCAGGCTAAGAGAAAGCCTTGATGTGATTTTACCATGACGGTCGGTGGGAGAGCTGAAACGCCAGAGTACAGCTGCAGGAACATCTTCTCATGTGCTCTATTCTGGGACAACGTCAGGGGGGAAGTGTGTCGTAATCTGAAGATCTGAGGACCTGAGGTGTGGTTCATCTGTTCTTTTAAAGAAAAAACATGAACATTATTTTAATTTATCAGCCCTACTATCATCTCATACAGCAGTAAATCTAAAGTATTGTGGGCGTCGACTGTGACTGTTGACCTCCAGATTCAGATCTATCAGCAATAAATCTCAGCGTGAAGAATGAGACCCTGACGTATATTATGACCTCTTCATCATGGTGCATCAACGACTGTAGTCAGAACAAGACATGCACACACAATGACAGTGACCTCACCTTCACCTCATCCCATTTCCTCACCGACAAACCCACAAACACACATCTGTAACAGGACCTCTGCTGCTTTTACAAGGACTGAAATCTGTCACCATAAGGGAGGAAAGTCTCCTTAATGTGACTGTCGGCAAAGACTCAGACCACACTGACATAAATATATACATGAACACACACACACACACACACACACACACACACACACACACACACACACACACTGATGCTGCCTTATTGTGAAGAGAAAATGTAGTACTTGCAAAATGTCAGGACCCCATGCGACATAATCTTTCACATTTTCATGTCCTCAGGCTTTTCTCAATGAATCTATCAAATATCCAGGACACACATTTCAAACAACGGAAATGACGCAACCAACCAACCAACCAACCAACCAACCAACCAACCAACCAACCAACCAACCAACAAACCAACCAACCAACCAACCAAACAACCAACAAACAAACCAACAAACCAACAAACTTACAAAACAAGGTAATTACACATAATATTGCACAACCAGTTCTAGAAACATTATGAAGCCTCTTCAAGCAACATTACATACAATTTTAATTTAAGTAGGCACAAATGAATCTTTAAACCGGCTGAGTTTACATTATTGATACTTAAATCATGCTAAATGAAACAGGAACGTCAAGTCTGTGATTCAGAATCAGATTCAGAGCACTTAATTTATCTCTAATGGGCAATTCAGTGGCAGCTTTTCCAGACCTCAAACATATAAAACACAAAATCATTACAACGATTGTTCAGTCATTCAGAAAACAATTAAGATCATGATTACATGGAGCAGGAGTCCATTACTTGATGGATTATGTTGAAGGTCAGGGGTAATGGATGTTTGGACTCGTTCCTCTGCAGAGCTCAGATCAGCATCAGCTGCCTGCTTTTGACAAAACACGGATGGATGATGTACGCTTAACAACAGGAAGCCGGTTCACTCTGTCTTTGTGTGATCCTCAGTCCTGACTGCTGATCTGAACTTCAGTCTGAGGAGTGATGAATATAGACTCATGTCAGGTTAAAGGCGCTACATGTATTTAGCCATCCTTATATTAAAGGTGTAACATATATATACGCTTAAAACATTCACAAATTACATACAAGTATCAACAGAATGTGAAGAGATAACTCGATGTACTGTGTGTGTGAAGTTAGCATGCTAACCAGCTAGCCCTGTGCCTGAAACCCTCTTCCTCCAGCCTCCAGGCTCCTGTACCTGTTAGCAGTTACTCTGGTAAATGCAGCCAGATGTTGCACATTTACAGATATTCTAATTGATTATCAACAATGGATCAAATGACCCTGTGTGATATGAAAAGTAACCTGACTTTGCAGTTTCCCTCGGGCCGTGCAGACGCTTCTGTCGAGGTGGTTGTTTCGGTTGTCTGGCCCGCAGGTTCATTGTTTTCATCTTTTCAACACTTTCATCTTGATCGTTTCCAACAACAGTTTTCAGTGTTTTCAGTCGCCCCCAGCATCAAACACACAGAGTCAAAGAGAGCGGGCTGCTGGTAAATGTAGTCGAGTGTTTCCACTGGGCTCATTTTGTAAACAGATAGATAAACACTATAAAATCTAATAAATTCATGCAGTTTATTCATAGTTGTTATTGTTAATTATATTCGTCAAGACAACTGGCGGACTCGGTTTCACTGCATTGATGTTTATAGTTATATAAATTGGTTTCGTGCCACATTTCCTATAAAGCCTGAGATTTCCTGTCTGAGAGGATGTGACCACTTGCTTTAGGAAGCACATTGTGTGTGTTTGTGTAATCTTTTTCCATTTCGGTGTCGGCGCCTCCTCTGTTCTCTTACTGTATGTAAACACAGCGATGTACCTGTGTGCGCTGGAGCATCAGCGCCCTCTTCATGTTAGCGCCATGTTGTATTTGTGCCTCAGAACAACTGAGCAACTGATTGAAGATATTGTCAGTCAAACAGCTTTTGATGGAGCACAACATGTGATTGCGGCTGTTACCTTTGTGTTTTCTTGAAAAACAGAAACACTTTACTACAGAATGCTATTTTAAGTTCCAACTCATTATTTTAACTTCCCACATCAGCTGTTTCTGGTCCGACCAGCAGTGATCGCTTTATCTGTCACAGCCAACAGAAATCATCTGTTTCCTCTTTTAGAACGTGATGAGACTGTAATGTTACTGTAACACTATCTTCCTATTTAATCACATAGAAATGTAGTAATTCAAAATGCAGATTGTGCAACACAAACCACACACACAGTCGAGTTGGCAGACGATTTTATTTTGAAGGAGGTCTCCATTGTTTCCGAGCTGCTTTTAAATAGACAGACTGACTCGACAATGGGTCATTAATCACACCCCAAAGTCCCCAGAGACAAACTGGGTGTGATTCTCCAGGTGACTTATTGTTGTTCTGACCCCGGGTCACTTCCGATTGAAGGCCGAGACCTGAAGATCGACTGTAACCCTGGAGGCACAATGAAGAGCCACAAACAGCTCGGATCCTGCAGGAGGAACTGAACGTCCTCTGAAGCTGATGTTTACATGAGAAGGAGGTCAGAACCACCGCAGACCTGCAGATGATGCCCAGTTGTTTTTAAATGTTTCCTTTGTTGTGCAGTGACATGATAATTAGGACGTGTCAGTGGTTTACAGGACGGAGAGGAAGGTGCCTGTAAACATCTCACATCACACTGGAATCACTTTCATTAAATCAACATGATGTCAGTTTGTTGATTTAAAAATAAATCTTTAAAGAAGGATATGTTTTAAATTCATTACATTTATCTCTGACGGTACTGGCACGACTACGTTACCCAGAATGCATCTCATGCAGCCTGGACGGACAGTAAACACAGCAGTAACTCAGCTTCCTCATCTGGTTCCTATTTTGACACAGTTCACTAATGGGAAACAATAAAATACCTCCACACCTGCAGCATCTCCGTCACTTTTACACGAGCATTGATTTACCTCGTGCTGCCCCCCTGTGGTGACTCTCTGTAGCTACAGTTTCTGAGATTTTACAGTTAAAATAAGTAAATTTTATTGCCACTGTGCTTTTTTTTTTTTTTTTTAATGAAAACTAAAGCTGTCTGTTTTGAAAAGGCCTATTTATGAAATGATTTGTCCTGCAGGCCTCCGTACTGAACACGACTCACATCATGAAGAACAGTTGATTATTTATTGTTTATTATCTTCTTACAAACGTCCCACGGCTGATTATTAACACAAAGCCGCTGACATTAGATTAGAAGTTTGAGTAAGTTAATTTCTTCTCTCCTACGCTCAAATACGAGAGTGAACATTTGGACAAAGAAGGTAATTGTCCCAGAGTTAAACCTTTAAACCTTTAAACCTTTAAACCTTTAAACCCTTAAACCTTTAAACCCCAGGGGGCCCCAAAAAGCCTGGTTCAATGAATTTGCATCATTAGTTTTTGGTTTTTGGCTACTGATGTTCACTGAACACGATCAGGGGTCAATAACTCTAACCTTGTATCAGTGACCTTTGTTTCTTTCTCTCCTTATTTCCTGTCTTCTCTGTATATAATTAAAAAAAAAACCTACGGATGCTTTTAAATACTGATTATTGATGTTATATTATCACCAGAGAAGTTGGAGTTATTTGCTTGCTCACAGTAGATTAAAGTTAAAGTCTTAATACTTCCAGCGAGACGACTGTTTGTATCGTGTTTTGCAATATCTTTCAGAATTACTGCTAATATAAGATTCATTTTGTTGGATTTCTCCTTTGTGAACTCTCTGCAGGATTATTATATAATTACTAAAGTGACACACAATGAGATAAAAATACAATATAGGATTGAAGACTCAGTCAGGCCACCGTTAACTGCCTATAGAGAGACATTGACCCACTTTCCTGATTGGAACATTACAGGGATATTACACTGATACTCGCAGGACCAACAAAATACCAAATTACAAACAAAATGTGCCTCGTATAAAATCCCATTAGAGGACCGCTGGTAATTAACCCTCCATATGGAGGCGGAGGATGTAGAGGATGTTAATATGTGCAGAGCTGCTCCTTCAGGCTCTGTGGTCGTCCTCCCTCCTGCTATTGGCTGCTGAATCTCTGGACCTGCAGCCAATCACAGACCAGCTGGACGTATCAACCGGGCTGTTTGTGTCCGTCCATCGCTTTATGTTGTTAAAGGTGCAACGTGTCAGACTTTTAGTTTAAAAACACAATTTTTTTAAACCAGCAGCACCTTTATAGTGATGGTACACACGCTCCCTGTAGTGGTCTGCAGAAGAATCCCAGAAATGTTATTCAAAACGTAAAATAACTTGATTTAAAAACGCAGAATTTCAAATAAGAAGCCTGGTTTGGTTTCAGCCTGCCGCGTCATCACGTTCATGCACACGGCTCCCCAGACGACACCCACGATCAGTTAAAGGCTAAAAGTTGGACTGTGATGACAAGAACCATCAAGAAGAGAAGTTCAGAACAGAAGGAGAACGTTTCAAACGGACCTGTTGAACCTGAAAGGTGACAAAAGTGATCCGAGCGCGAGACGATGCAAAATCAGTAACCAGAATATACATCAGGCCCCAAGTGCTCACTACACTTTATATCCAACACCAGCACTGTCCCGGTGCTCCAAGCTCCCGTCGGCACCGCTAGCTGCACGGCTGACTTGGCTAACGAGCTAACGGCAGCTACAGTTAGCAGCAGCTGTTTGGACGTTCTTCTCAGATGAACACTGCTTTAGTGGTTTTTGCAGTGTCGGTTAAATCACCAGAAGTAAAAACCTGAAGTCACACCGTGGACAGACGACATCGCGGTCACATTAGCACTCTATAATGAAATTGTGAAGACAGAATTTAATGATGTCGTAGAACAAAATGTGTAAAAATCTTATTTCATACCTTATTTCAGGCGTTTGACTGAAAACACATTAAAACAAACCTCACAGACTTTGAGACGAGGGGGAGAAAATGCTCCCTGATGTCTCTGTGATAGGAGCACGAAGTTCACCGCTCACCTCGACAGGTAGCTCATTCTTGCATATCACACCTTTAATGTAAAAACATGAGTTTACTGTTAAATTTCAGATACATGATGAATCATTTTAAGTTATCTGGCCAGAAGAATAAGAAGATAAGTGACAAATATGACCAACTTTAACTTAAACTCATCACATTTATTTATATCACACTTTATAACAACCATCAGTAATTAATGGTGAATGTAAAGTTCAGTAGTTTGACTGTTAAGAAACAATAACATGGTTTAAAAACATTTATTAAGTAATATTTAAGGTTTATTTAAGGTTAAAAACATCATCATATATAATTGTTTATTTTAATGATTTGATAGATTTTA
>OMLP01040593.1:0-10066 GCA_900302685.1 Spondyliosoma cantharus | reverse complement strand
GCGCACGCACGTGCACGCACACACACACACACACACGCACGCACGCAAGCACACACACACACACACACACACACACACACACACACACACACACGAACACATCGGTCATCATGCATCAGGATGTTTCTCAGTCATAGAAGTTTAATCATCACTGTGATATTTAAGTTCTATTATTCACAACCAATCAGCTGTTTTGACATCGCCTATTTCACACACATGATGCAAATAATTACAAACCAGCACATATACAGTTACATGCAACAAAAAAAGTGCTCTCTCAGACACACACACACACACAGACACAAACACCGCAATGGAGAAATTGATCCTAGAGTAAATGTCTTTTTAATAGCCATACGTCAGTGCAGTCAACGTATGCATATGAAGACACAAACGCACGTGCATGTATACACACACACACACACACACACACACACACGCGCGCGCGCACTGCCACAGAGACCCCCACACGCGCATACACAGGCACACACAAGTCGAAAACACTCCAGACTCTGGGCTCAGGGAGTTAACCAAGCGTGAGAACCCAGACGATATTTCCTCACCTTTAAAATCAACCCATAATGACGATAGAATAGGCCTGCCTATGGAAATGTCTCCGCAGTGATGTGCACACACACATATGCACTCACACACACACTCAAATACACATGTATAAAGATGCATGCATAAACACAAATATGCAGAAGCAAAAGACACACACACCCACTCGCGCACCAAAGTGAAGTGTCTCTGCTAGTTGGCCCTATAAGCGGTTTCTGAGATAGGAAATCAGCCTAATGAGAGCGTAATAGTCAATGATAGATGGGTTAGGGCAGACAATCACTGCCCCATAAGCATGAAACTCAGCCCTGAGTGTATGCTCATGTAAACCTGTGTATGTGTGTGTGTCCAGGTCTTGAGAGGCCAGAAGGTGAATGGAAAACTACTTGGGGCTTTTGTTTCAGTCTGACCCCTCTCTCCGTCTCCTCATATCAGAGGAAGAATTGTTTCACATGGAGGAAAAGCGTCTTTCAGCTCAGCATCATATGGTGAGTATATATTTTTTCCTACCTTGTAGAGCTAAATCCAATGAATGTGATGTTGTTATAGTGCTCCACCAAACATATTTAAAATATTTGGAAATCAGTGCATGTAGAAACCTTTGTTCTGGAAAATAAAATGGTTGGGATACTATATCATGTTTATTCGTTTCCCAGTTTGTTTAATGCAAACTTAGGAATTAACCGCAAGGAAATAAGAACAAATTCTGCTCATTCTATGTCTTTATTTAGTGAAGCTCTTGCTGAGGTATGGCAAGTGCTTGTTTTGGTGTTTTCTAAGTTATAAACACTGAATCGATCACCTTCTGGCCATGAAACTTTGATCAAGTGCTGTTGTGCAGTCACTAGCAGAATGGGTCAGAGGTTTGATCGGTCAATGACGCATCCAAATGACAAGATCTTAACACTTGAAAGTTTTGTCAGTGTTTCTCAACGTAGAAACAGGAGACTCTGGAATGACACTCGACTTGGTAGACTGGGAAGTTAAAGACTTGCTACTTGATTTGAGGCATGACGACTCAAAAGACTTATCTGTGTTCATTTTATGTTTTCAGTTTAGTTTTTTGTAGTCAGTGTTTTACTATTTTAAAGTGATGGTGATTGAATATATTTTCAATGAGAAGAAGTTTTTTTGTTTGATTATATTTATTCCCCAAATCTAAATAAACAAATATCTAACTCATCATACAGGTTAAATAAATAAATTACATTATTTGACAGATATTAATACTTTGTCATTTCTCCTTATAAAGACCGGATACTGCAGGTAAGACTTTTCTTGGGTATGGGAAAGCGACTTAAATAAGGACTTGACTTTCCTTCATTTGTCACAACCTGTGACTTGCCTTGACTTGGGACTTGAAACTTGGATTCATTTACATGAGTCACATGTCTGCTAAATGGTAACGAGTTTCTGAAATGTGAGAATTGTATATAATGTTTTCATTCTTACATTTTTCACACAAAAGTCTGACTTTTGAAATAGTAGTCCCCAGTAATTCCCAGAGAAGGAGTACATGTCTGATAACAGAATACAACTTGGATAACAAAAATGATCACTGAAAACATAAACATAATTAATAATTTAATCTATTATTAGAAAACCAATGCGACATGTCTTAAACATTTTACATTCGTCCATCCACTAGCTACTCACCAGGAGGGGTCCAGGCAAGAGAGATTGAGTGGGGGCCCGACACTGTCACATTGTGGGGAAGTTGGATCCCAGTGGGGCAGGAGACTGGCGTTTGTATAACATATTTGTCACTCACACCCGTCCCACCCGCTGTACTGGCCTCCAGCTCATACACATACCTGAAGAGAGGGAAGGGTTAAGACGTGGCAGGGGAATAGAGATGACATGGTAAAGAGATGGTGTATAGAAGCAGCACAGAGATAATAGATGAGGGGATCAATTTGAGGAACGGACATGAAGAGAAACAGCGTTAATATGTTCCAAATATTCAACCCAGCGCCATCAAACAGCACAGCATTAGGTCTTAATGTCAGTGGAGCTTTTAAACTGACAAAAGAAAAGCAAATCAAGAGGCTGCTGGTGTAGGTGCTCATCTTACTGCAGTTTACAAGTAATGGCTGAAACAAGAATCGACAGTTAAATACCTTATAAAAGAACCAGACACTGGTGTTTGTTCTGCTTTCAGGGTATATTGTCAAACTTTAAAGAGATGCTTCTCTCAACAATACCAAGTCCTCTGCCTTGCATGAACAAAGGGGAAGTGTATTTTGTAAATGTCACTTTTAGGTCTTAATATTGTTTGTGTCATGACATGATTTGTTGGCATGGTAAAAATTTGACAACAGTGCAAAAAACAAGTTCTTATCACAACCAGAAGTTCTCCAGCTGTCAGAGCATTCATGGAGAACAGCAAGGATGTGTAATTTCTGCTAAAATGCCCCATTTAAAAAATCCCTTGGCTTGTAGGCTTTCTAGTTGTGGTTAATTAATAAATTGCAATAACCTCTTGAAAGACTCAGACAACCCGCCCCCAATGCACAAATTCAAACGTATGTGTGTGCACATGCCGTGTGTGTGTGTGTGTGTGTGTGGGCTCATACACTTGAGGTCCATTGCTTCTTTCTTCTCCCTCTCAGTTATACACCTCTCTCTCTCTCTCTCTCTCCCTCTCTCTCTTCCATCGGTCTTGCTGCCTCCCTCGTCCCACTCTCTACCTCTCTCACCCATGACATCATAAGATAGATTTCCCTTTTAAGAGCGTGTGGCTGGCTGGTGCTAAAGCCTACATTAGCTGTGTAAGTGGGCCACCGTTTAACATTAAAAGCCTTTAATTTGCTATAAACTCCGGCACACACACATTAATAGACGGCGGTGTTGGGTTATTGTTCCTGCGCAGAGCGTTTTAAA
Organism: Spondyliosoma cantharus; assembly: GCA_900302685.1. Lineage (NCBI taxonomy): Eukaryota > Metazoa > Chordata > Actinopteri > Spariformes > Sparidae > Spondyliosoma > Spondyliosoma cantharus. Next base: position 6,622 of record OMLP01040593.1, on the reverse strand, counting down.
CAGGAGGCCATTAGCCCCTCTGCAGTGGGTTAGAAGGCAGTCAAGAAAATGTATTAAAACTACTCATATGTTACTCACACACACGCAGGAAAACATAAATAAATACACCTCACTGAGACACACCAACTATTGCAAAGAGAGCCACAAAGCGAGAGAGAGAGAGAAATCATGAGTGGAAGAGAGCAAAGAGGAAGAGCGCAATGGCATAAGGTTTCAGTGGGAGAATGAATTTAAACACTTCATCACTGGAAGATATTTACTTAAATGTAAACACCGCCTTGGGATATCAAAAGTAAAACGGTGTGTGTGTGCGTGGTAGGTAATCGGTGAGTGGGGGCATTTGCATCTGTTTGGCTTTGGATGTGTGTGTGCGTGTGTGTGTGTGTGTGTGTGTGTGTCCTGCGGGGCCAGCCAGAGGGAATAGGTTAATTCTCTCGTCATCTTAGACACTTCCTGGGCTGCCGAAGCAAAGTGACAGCTAATCAACATTGTCATAAATAATCAATGGCCACTTTGAGCAGTCTCATGCACGGACACATGCACACACAGAAAGGCATGCGTTGATACACACTCACATACACACGGGCAAAAAACACACACAAGACTGCCGGGATAATGGGGCTGGTGCTCCCTGTGTAATTCTTGGCGCAGGGCTAAATTGGGAAAAGAAGGAAAGGTGGAAGGGAATGAGGTAAGAGGGAAAGGATGGGAGGGGAGGGGGAGAGGGAAGAGAAGTGAATAGGAAGCAAGGAAAGTGATGAGAAGCGAAGGGTCGGGACGGGAATGCCTTCTGGCAGACTATCAGGAATTAGGGAAAATTAAACGTCACACACGCGATCCTATCTTGTTTCTTCCTCCCTTTCTCTTTCACACACACATCGCGGAGATTGGAGTACTGCAGGGTGTTATCCCACGAATTCTATTTGGGGTAAGGAGAAATTGTCTCGGGAGAGAGTGAGAGAGAGAGAGAGAGAGAGAGAGAGAGAGAGAGAGAGAGAGAGAGAGAGAGAGAGAGAGAGAGAGAGAGAGAGAGAGAGAGAGAAGGCCGGGGAGAGAGGGAGAGGGGGACAGGAGAGACGGGAACGGGAGGAGAGGGGGGGTATCATTTTACACTCCCATAATTAAAACAGAAAATCCATCTTCGAAAAAAGACACGGATTAATAAAGGTTAAATGAAAATAAACAGATAAATAAAATCTACGCTCTGCTGCTGTCTGTAAGCAAAAGGCAGATCTGATTTGTGATTTCAATGTGTGTGTGTGTGTGTTTGTGCGTGTGTGTGTGGTAATGTTTGCGTCTGTCATTGGCATGTCAAATATTTGCTCATTAAATGGCACAAACAGACATATACAGAGTGCAGTCCTGTGAGAGAGACATGGATGAGATGATAGGAGAGCTTTTAAAACAGGGTGACCCCGATAATATACACACAAACATACACGTACACACTCAAATTGGAAAATTGAGGAATTAAAGGGATGATTAATTATGAAGCTACAACTGACGTGTGTTTATGCATGTGTGACTTCTACATTTAGGTGCTACGCATTTCCATTTGTGTGTGTGTAGAGTGTGTGAGCTCATGCCTCTGTACCTGCGGTTTGGCAGGAGTCCAGTGTCAGTATAATTCTGGTCACGGTGGTCTCCAGTAAAAACAGTGCGACCATCTCTATTCAGTCTGTACTGGGAGATGTGTCCATTAGGCTGGGGTGGCTGATCCCAGTACAGCTCCACCGCAGATGTGTTTATTATCAGATGTCTGGGCCTTGACCAAACACCTAGAGAGGCAAAGACGGAAAGGAGAAGCTTGTTTTTTTGATTACAGGATGACAGGTTGATAATTTGAGAAAATTATATTTATTTGTATAAGACCTCAGATTGTAAAATTATTGAGTCATAAGCTAATTGTTAATATGATGGAGAAGAGGGCAAAGTTTCTTCATGAGATTATGATGAAACCAGGAGAGGAAAAAACTTAAAAACAGAAAGGATGTGGGTGAAAATACCTAATTTAATAGTTTGAAATGGAACACAAATGGTCAAAATGTAACAATTTGCCTGTGTGCAGGAGGAGAATTTGAATATTTAAATAAAATATAATTTGTTTATTAACATATAAACACAAAGAAGAAGCAAATACATCATTTGAAGTGGACACTGAGACACAAAAAGGGGGAGGGGAGCGATGGGAAGGAGGAGCTTAACTGGAAGAATTAGGATGCTCATGTAAAAATAAATAAATAGAGAGATTAGATGTGTAGACAGATAGAGAAACGATGCAAAAGATAAGTGAGGTAAACAGAAAAAAAAGTTTAAAGAAATAGGAAAAACATTAAATCAGTTTCAGAAGAGGTCAGAAAGAAGAGGTGCGGAAATGACGAGCAAACAGAAGATTGTGAAAAGAAGTGAGAGAACATACTGTAAACAAATGTGAAGTGGATGAAGAGAGGAAAACAACCATCGTAACTGAAGTTCTCTAATATAAATACAAAATTGATTACGCCGTTTTAGTCGGGCAACAAAAAAAGGCTTCGCTGCTCTGTAGTCACCAGCTTACGAGAGAGAGAGAGAGAGAGAGAGAGAGAGAGAGAGAGGTGAAGGGTAGCAAGGCACAGCTTAGGGAGAGCAAAGAAGGACATGAGAGGGGGAGGATTCAAAAAAGGAGAGCAGTGGGAGGAGAACAGAGAAGTGAGCGGAGGAAAAAATCTCTGAAACAGGAAATCAGTAAATAAGATTTTAAAAAGATAAACTGTAAAAAAATTTTTTTACAAAATGCAAGAGATCAAAAACAATGTTATTTTAAAGCTTTCATATTAATCAAATATATATTTAGAACAATTTAACCGATTTTTTTCAGTAATCTATTTTAAGTAAAAACATGTATGTATGTGCCCAGGTCGTATTGCAAATGCAAAATGCAAAAAAGAAATTCTTCTGGATGTGAATGTGTTGTATATAGGAGGTATTGTAAATGTTTAAAACCTGTGGAATGACCTCTTCATTTGCAAATAATTGTCACTACATGAAATCAAATAGAGAATTCCTAAAATGTTTATACAAATATCCGTGTGTCTGTATGCGTTTGTACCAGCAGGGGAGGCTTGCAGGGTGCGTCCTGTGGAAGGTAAACTGGTGCCACATCCGACAGCTGTGCAGGCGACCAGCACGAAACTGTAGTCTGTGTACGGCTGCAAACCTATAGCACACACACGCACAAGGATGAATATGTGGTTAGAAAGATCACACCAGATGAATCTTGGACTTATAAACCCATGTAAGGTGAACAAAAACAAAATCACATTATTCTTACTACAATAATCTGTGCAGGTGACAGATGGACAGGCAGTAAAAAGGGATGAAGAGAAGACAAACAACAAAATAATAAAAGGGGAAAAAGTAAAATAGAAAGAGGGAAGCTTGCCCGGCCCGTATCACTAACTCTCTTCCAAACGTTTTCCTCTCTCTATCCATTTCACTCTCCCTCCCTCTGTTCTTTCCACAGTCTCTCAACGGATGGATCCATATCTGTCGGTGTTAAATTATGCATGCCATAACTCAATAATGAAACAACGTAAAGATGGGCAGCCGCGGAACTGACATGGGATAGGAACGGTCCAACGCTGTAATGTCATCAGCTTTTGATCTATGATAATTATGATACCTCGGTATGCGTTTAGGCTACAGCGTCCAGACATGATTTATTTATAGGTACCTGCTATGCAGTCTAAAAGAAATCACACAGCGACTGAGTGGTCCTTTAACTGCAACCACAGGAAATCAGTTTTTGGTGTTACAGTGAACCTTTGGTAGTAAGACTTAAATACTGGAAGCTGTTAGAAAATCCTTTGTGTACCCAAACAAAGTTAGAACCACGGTCTTGTGACTGACAACCTGTTTTTCTTCAGATATATTTCCTGCACGGCTCTTGATGTACGGTGGATGGATGAGGATGGATGCAAATCCTTAATGTTGTCACAGGGTTGAATGGATGTTTTATGGTCATTCACTGAGCTGACAGTGTACAACAGCTTATAAATCAAATTCAAGGGAAGATGAAAGAACTGAAACGACTTTATTTCAAAAGGATGACTGCAAACACAGGCTTTGGCATTGGCACGTGTGTTTAATTCCTTATTTCTGCCTTAAATCTGCACTTTTTTAGATGAAGATATACAATTTTACAATCACAAGATTTATGATACATTAGATAAATGAATCAGAAATGTTTAGTTAATCATTTTTGTTTTACCTACTAAAAAAAATGTAAATAATCCTGTGCATAATAAGCTTTATTTTGGTTTTACATAAAAGTAAATCTTATTATAATTCAATGGCTCTCCTTCCGTATGTTAAGTATTGAAGGACAAAAAGACAGTGCAGGACCAGATGTGAGACAGAATTAAATGTTATCACGTATTAGCGTAATTGAAAGAAAAAGGACCAAAAAAAAATGGACGTAACTCTATTTATGAAATTGTATCTTTATGACATAATTAAGCCAATAATCTTAATTATCTAATGGTGTCTCCCACTGTGTATGTTTGGAGGCTGAGAGACAGAGAAGGACACCCTACTGTGTGTCTCAGCTGCTATATGCATGTCTGACCCACCCTATGTTGACGGCGGAGAACATGTGCACCAATACGCACGCGTGCGCGCGCGCACACACACACACACACACACACGAGTCTAATGCACAGCGGAGAGCTTCACCACGGTTTCCTCACGTCTTATTCTAGTGCTTAGCCTGCTTAACATGCCTTGCAGCCTGCCACGCTTAACCCAACCTCTGATCAATGTGTGTGTGTGTGCGTGCGTGCAAATGCTCTCACAATGTTGCCCTGTGTTTGGGTTAAATAAAGGAAATCTGCCAGCCATACAAAAGTACTCGGGTTGAAGCGTAAGGCTCCGTTACACTATTTAACTGTGCAACTAAGCGTGTGTATATGCGTGTGTGCACTCCGGCATAGTAAATGATATCTAGACTGCAAGTGATGTCATTCGTCGCAACTGTGAATAAAGCAGTAACCTTTCACTACATTTTTCCTGCACACGTAGAGACAGAGTGTCCCTGCAAGAGTCAGAATGGAGCTGGAAACTGGAAAGAGGGCAGTGTTATAATATTGAACACAGACAGCAAGAAGACAACTTCACGGGTTATCTGTGTGCATAAACTAAATATTCTAAATGCTTTAAAGTGTTGCTTGTGCTTATTAAGACCAGCCTACACTCAGGTCAGGACGCAAAGCCGACTGAAAGAATTTGCTTGTGAAAGTTGACATCAGTTCTGCCCTCTATGAAATGAGCAAACTGTTTGAAACTACAAGAAAAAACAGGACCTGATTCTCCAACTACTGTCTCCTGCTATTTTAAACAGAAACCAAAACAAACACACCTATACTTCTCATTCAACACGTGCATGTGCAAATGAACACAAAAACACACACACAAACACCTTTGATGTTTCTTGGTGCGTTTCAACTTATCATTAACACTTAGCCTGAAGAGGGCAGTGTTGGTCTGCTGGAGAAATGACACCACGTACAACATGGTTGTGTGTGTATGTGCAACAGAAACAGAGAGAGAGAGAGTGTGTGTGTGTGTGTGTGTGTGTGTGTGCGCGCGCACGCAGACCTATATGTCCTCGTACACATGCATACACATGTGTGCCTCTGTGCTTGATTATGGAAAGACAGAGGAAGCTTCAATCATTTTAACAGTGATCACCGGGAAGTGAAAAACGGGTGGAGGGCGTTTTGATGGGAGCAGCCAGCGGCTCACTAACACAGAGTGAGACAAGGCTGTAACTGTCATCGTAAGAGCTGGACACAGAGGAGACTGGTGAGTGTTTGTGCGGGACGGAGAGAGAAACAGAGTCAAACAGAGTGAAGAGTTGGTGCTTACATTTAAGCAAAAAAGTCAAAGAGAGAGAAAAAGAATGAACAAGAGACAGGATTACTGTCTTACTGCAATACTTTTAAGACTGTTGTTGTGGATTCCTCTTAAGTGTGTGTGTGTGTGTCTGTGTTGCGGTGGCGCTGTTAAAATAACTGATTTAAAATGGCATTTTATTGACAGGTTGCCGTTCCCTGTTTGCATTAGAGAATATGATAGGATGATGGGTGCAGGCCACAATACCATGCCTGATACCTGATACACCATATAGACAGAGAGAGGGAGAGGGAGAGCAAGAGAGAGACAGAGATGGTCAAGTGAAAGAGAAGATGAAGAACGCTGGAAGAGCCAGGCAAGAGAATAAGAGGAGTAAGAAATGTGAGGACAGCTGAGAAAGACATGAAAGAGGCTGAAATGGAAAGATAAGGGGAAGAGAAGAACGAGAGCGGAGGTACGATGAAGCGTAAGTCAGGAGAGAGTGAAAAGAAACAAAGAGTAAGAAAAACAGAATTTACCTCACTTGCATGAGAAATAGAAAGAACAGATGAAGCATCAAGAACAAGCATGAAAAAGGAAAGAAAAGAGAGACAGAGAGAGGGTCAGAGAGAGAGAGCGAGAGAGCGAGAGAGAGAGAGAGAGAGGGGAGAGCTTTGATAACACCTCTCCTAAATAATTAAGAGTTTGACTTCCTGTCTGTGGCTCCCTAATGCAGAGACCGTCTGGGATG
>OMLP01040592.1:0-12992 GCA_900302685.1 Spondyliosoma cantharus | reverse complement strand
CAAAAAGAGGGAAAGTGAGCCTCACCTGCTCATCACCTGTCTCCCTGCTGGGCAACACTATACTGTCTGTGAGACAGACAGACAGACAGACTGTGTGTGTGTGTGTGTGTGTGTGTGTGTGTGTGTGTGTGTGTGTGTGTGTGTGTGTGTGTGTGTGTGTGTGTGTGTGTGTGTGTGTGTGTGTGTGTGCACAGCTGACTGGTCCACTATAAAAAGCATTTTGAAAGAACAGAAGATGGACAGATTGAAAAGTGAGAGAGGAGAAGTGTTTGTTTGTGTCGTTCCTGCTGTCTAAAAGTGTGTGTGTGTGTGTGTGTGCGTGTGTGTGTGTGTGTGTGTCTTTTACAGGTATGTGAATGGTAAAACATACATGGAGGACGTGGCTGATGCTCTTGAAGAAGCCAAAGAGGAAATATTCATCACAGACTGGTGGTAAGTGTGTGTTTTTTGTGTGTTGTTTGTGTGTCTTTAAATGCGATCACACTAAACTGAGGTCCGGCAGAATAATAATGAAGTGTTTGTGTGAGTGTGTGTGTGTGTGTGTGTGTTCAGAGTGCGCTGAGTGCACTCAGCGGTCACCTCTCGGGAGGTTTTCGTGTCAAACAGATCCGTTACAGTCTGAGGCTCGAACTACTGTCACACTAGTACACACACACACACACACACAGACACACACACATTTACATGCTACATGCAAAGTGTGTGTGTGCCTCAGTGATTTAACGTGTCAGATAATACTCCATTACAACTAAAAGTCCTGCAATCAGATTCGTACTCAAGTATCCAAAAGAGAAACAGGAGAGTAAAGTTTGATGTTTGTTCCTCCGGCGTTGTTTTATTTTATTCTTCCAGATTAGTTTTAGAAAGAAAGATGTAAAAGAGCAGAAAATAACAGTAGTTTTGTATTTAAGGAAATAGATGTAGAGATGTCTAATGTGTGTGTTTCTCTACAGGCTGAGTCCAGAGATCTTCCTGAAGAGGCCGGTTGTCGAGGGCAACCGCTGGCGCCTGGACACCATCCTGAGACGTAAAGCGGTGAGCAGGAAACTGTTTCTTCACTCATCTCTTCGAATCTCTGACCACTTGGATTAATTCTCTGTATTTGTGTTGTTTCCCGCAGCAACAAGGAGTTCGGATCTTTGTGATGCTGTACAAGGAGGTGGAGTTGGCGCTGGGCATCAACTCAGGATACAGCAAGAGGACGCTGCTGCACCTGCACCCCAACATCAAGGTGAGCGTCCGCCTCCACCTCCACCGGTCTGATCCTACGTAGATATGTTTCCTGTCTGAACGCTTGACTGTTCCCTCTGAAGGTGATGCGTCACCCGGACCACGTCTCCTCCGCCGTCTACCTGTGGGCGCATCACGAGAAGATCATCGTCATCGACCAATCGGTGGCCTTCGTCGGTGGGATCGACCTGGCGTACGGTCGCTGGGACGACAGGGAGCACCGGTTGACGGACGTCGGGAGTGTTACACTGTCACACATGGAACAGGTGACACACACACACACACACACACACACACACACACACACACACACACAGCTGAAGTGACGTTGTTGGTGTCACCTGATCGTTGTCCAACATGTAGTGAGGACAGGACACCTGCACCACCTGCACCACCTCTCTGCCCTCCGCCTCCCTGTTGAGTTCTTTAATTTCACCTGGTGCAGGAAAGTGTTTAAGGTTTAAAATCAGGCAGATTCGTTCACGTTTTGAGTAAATAACAGTTTAACATGTCGTCCTAAACGTCACAGCGGCGCCCAGATGAAATCACGTATCTTTATATTTCCTCGATTTTATATTTTTTAAATGAACTGAAGGATTAAAATCTCCTTCATGTGTTGTGTTGATGAAGAAACTCTAAAAAAAAAACATGATCACATATTGTAGAAATCAGACATTTATTCCTACAAACTGGCAAAAACAAAGATTGTCGATTAGATTTCTTTCACACAGATGAACAGAACAATCATTTTGGACCTGACAGACGTTTTACAACGAGCTCTGTAGATGTTTTATTTTTTAAATGACTTCACTTCACCCTCAGGCTGCATCTTCCTCCTCCAACATGGCGTCCCCGGCCAACGGCAGCGGCGCCGCTCCTCAGACCAACGGGAAGGGAATCTTCACCGTGACGGACTCGTTGGACCAGCCCAAGCTGAAAGGACAGGGGAGGGCGAAGAGGACGAGGTTCAGCATCAGGAGACACCTGCAGAAACACGGGCTCGCCCACGCCGACAGCGACAGCGACCTGGAGAACGACGAGAGTGAGTTCTTTAATTATTACTGATGGTGGTAAAATGTTGATGTGTGGTGAAGAAAGTTAATTAGAAACGTTTGTATTTAGTGTTGAGAAGGCGGCCATGTTGGAGGTCGTGATCATATCATAATCAATATCGATCGAAATGATCTTTAGATTTAGATTGTGTGATTCTCGTAACACTTTAAAGATGACACAGTTAGCTCACTGTTAGCATGTAGCTTCAATTCCAGACTTGTTGAGTTTATTTTCTGCGTCAGAGATCCTTTATTGATGTATTTGTAAAGAGGCGTCACTCTGGACAGATTTGAGAAACTGAACTTTGTTTCAAACTGATTTTCTGTCGTTTTTTGTTTATTGTTGACATTTTATTTGAACCCTAACCTGCCAAAAGCCAACGTGATGAAATCAAACTGTTGTTTAAAGACATTTTTGAAAATCAAAATGACATAAAACCAAACATCTGCTGATCTTTACTGATCCAGATGTGGAAGTGTAACGATAGCAGAGCAGCTAATGGAAGCTAATTTTAACCTGCAGTATCTCCTAAACTCCAGTAGAGCATCTAATGATCGAGTAGCTGTCCACTATGAAATGAATCAACAACTGTTTATTTATTCCAGCCTCTTCATGTGAACATGTTCTTGTTTCTTTCCTCCTGATTTGAAAATCTTTACGTTAGGATTTGCGGACGTCATCTTGAGCTTTCTGACATTTTAAAGTCCAAACGACAAGCTGAGAGTTCAGCAGGTCAGTCACAGCTTACAGTGTTCATCAGTGATTAAAAACAGATTATTAACTAGTATTAATGTCTGTCCCGTCGTTTTTATGATTTGGTTTTCCGGTCCTGACTCGTTGGTGTTTAAAGCTTCTCGTGAAGCAGCGACAGCCTCGATCTGTGCCGCCGTCTCAGTGTTTGTGGCCGTTGTGTTTAGGATGGTCCAACAGCGTCAGCAGCCAGCACAGTCTGATCCCCAGCAGGCTGGTCGAGCTGAGGACGGCCTCTCCTATCGGCCAGTGTCAGGCCGGTGAGTCGGTGTCGAATCCCGTCTCCCAGTGTGCTTTGCTGTGGTTCTGATCTCGAGTGAACGACCTTTGTTTCTCTGTGTGCGAGTGTTGAAGCTTCTTTTTTCTCCAATGTGACAAAAAGGTCGGTTTGGAAAACGTGGAGCAGGAAGTGTCGACTCTGCTGCAGTCAGGTCGATAAACAGGAGGGAAGATAAATCCACGCTTTAATCCCGACAGTTAGAAAAGTAATCTGAGCTCTGGATCCAGAAGTTCTGGATCTGCAAGCAAAACATACCAAATATCTGCAGTTTCTCAAATGTGAGAATTTGCTGCTTGTCTCAGTTTCATGTGACTGTTAGACTGTCGGTGAGTTAAAACATTAGCAGAGAGACATTAAAACACTGATTTGCAGTAGACAAACAGCAGAAATGGAAAACAGGGATCGGATTAGCTGAACTGGACCAGTACCAAGAAACAACCCACTTGAAACGCTCAGCTGTCAAACATTTTTAGAAAGTTTTACACACATCAGACCGGCCTGAGGTTTTATTTGATCAGATGCTGCAGCCTGTAATCAAGTTTCCCCCCTTTTTTAAAACAAACTCACAGAAACGACTTCTGCAGTGAAACAGATGTCTGAGGTTTTTAATAGATCCGCTGTTTGTTTGCCGAGCTCGTCTCTGTTGATCCTGCTGGTGTGATAGACGGGAAGAGTCGGAGATAACGTGAGAAAAACAAGTGCTGCAATAAACCCAAAGACAAACCTCTCCGTCTCCATAATCCAGCTGCTTAAATCAACATATTAAAGTTTGTTTCATCGTGTTTCAGGTGAGTAAAACAATCAAAACAGACCGTCTGCACGTCTCCTCGCTGCTGTAGACTTTATGGACCCTGACTGTAGTTCTGTGTGCTGTTTAATTTCTGTAAAAGTGCCGTCAGAGCATTTTTCCAAACACCAGTCCATCACTGTCAAACTCGGCGTGGTTCTGTTCTGTAAACACAGCAGAGCCCGGTGGAGACGCTTCAGCTCACGGCCTCCATCTTCATTTTCACACCACGATGCTGAAAGATTTTGTGTTTGGGACGATGATCTGCTGAGACGCTCTGACGGTGACGGTGTTTGTTCAGTCGCCTCGTACTGACTTTAAATGACTGTACGTTCATGTGTGTGTTTGCAGGAAGCGGCTCTGTTCGTAGTCTACAAACAGGAGTCGGAGAGTTGTTCGGGAACACGCGGTTCTGGCACGGGAAAGACTACTGCAACTTCGTGCACAAGGACTGGATCCAGCTGGACAAACCGTTCGATGGTGAGCGACGGCGACTCCACAGGAGGGGGAATGTTGTTATCTCACGTCCTCCGTCGTCCTCACGCTCCTGTTTCTGCTGTTTATTAAAGATTTCATAGACAGACACACGACTCCCAGAATGCCCTGGCACGACATCGCCTCCGTGGTTCATGGGAAGGCGGCTCGAGATGTGGCGAGACATTTCATCCAGCGGTGGAACTTCACCAAGGTCAGAGGTCACGCAGCAGCTGATGATGTAATCAACAGCCAGAATGTTACTGATGTTGACGATTTGTTGAAGAGTTATCGCAGAGACGTTAGCATGCTAACCAGCTAGCTTGGCTAACAGCAGCTTGTCACTACAGCGTAAGGCATCTTGAGCAGCAGTTAGCGGTTCTGCTGCCCCCTGTAGTCTCTTACAAATTTCACCTTTTATCCTTTAATCTATAAATCTATATCATCTGTGTTCATCTGTTCTGTTCTCTTTTCTCTGTTTTCTCACCAGCTCATGAAGCCGAAGTATCGCTCCATGTCGTACCCGTGTCTGCTGCCCAAGTCTCACACCACCGCCGGAGAGCAGCGGTACCAAGTCCCAAACTGCGTCCCGGCCAAAGTGCAGGTTGGTTCTGTTTGAGCTTCACGTGTCGGGATGGGAAGTAATAAAATGTTTCCTTATTCTCTTAATGTCCCTGATCAATAAAAGGACCTGATAAGCTTGGAGGGGAATCAGTCTGTGTTCATCCTGCATCCTTTATACATTTCTTAAAAGCTAATACTTCACGCTGTAGCTTCTGTATGTCGTACGTAACGAGGACTGAACTGAACTTTCTGAAAACGTGCAAAGTGCCGTGAAAGCTTCCTGACGACACGTCTGTCTGCTCTCAGATCCTCCGCTCGGCCTGTGATTGGTCGGCCGGCATCAAATACCACGAGGAGTCGATCCACAACGCCTACGTGCACGTGATCGAGAACAGCCAGCACTTCGTCTACATCGAGGTAACTGACCCGCGGGCCGTGTGTCAGAGGGGGAATGTAGAAATCACACATCAGGACACATCACACAAAGTTCTGGTCCAGGGTATTCGAAAAGCAGGTAACCGTAGCAACAGGGAGGATGGCCGAACTAACCTTTGGAGGTTGGAGAGCCGGTGGGTAGTTCACGGAGACTGGGAGTTTACAGCTTCCTAGTAAATGTGCAAAACTGAGGGCCAGTTCTGCCAGTCAGTGGGGTCGGACTAGTTCTGCTGTTTGGTTTCGTATTGATGTGATCAGAACCAATCAAAGCTGCTGTTTGTTAAAGACGTTTGTTTGTTTGTTTGTTTGTCGTTCTTTCAGAATCAGTTCTTCATCAGCTGTGCCGACAACAGACACGTTTTCAACAAGATAGGAGACGCTATCGCTGAACGCATCATCAGAGCATACAGGTAACACACACACACACACACACACACACACACACACACACACACACACCAGATATTAAATGAACACACACTTCTTGGCTCCTGTGTGTGTTTAGCTTCACATTGAAATGATTTACAAGAACAGAACATGCATAATATTCACACACACTGACATGAGTTCCCAGAAAAACACACACACACACACACACACACACACACACACACACACACACACACAAAACCACTCCCCTTTAGTGCCCAATACTGTGAAGTTAAGAGCAGTGTGAATGATACAGGTCTACCCTGTTACAAAACCACCCATGTCAACTTCACAGTGATGCTAGAGGAAAAGACTGGGGTCTTTAAAGTCATGAGGCTTTATTCTTCGGGAACCGTGGATGTCTGCACAAGATTTCATGGCAATAGGTAGGTCATCATTGCCAGCCCTGGAGTCATGCAGCTAACATGGTTAAAAACATACCTTGCCTACTTAGCACCTCCTCCAAAATGTATTCACTGAAGCAAAATAGTTTAACATGAACGCATTTCGCTGGAGGCACAGTTGTCTGTGTGCACTGAACAACCTACGTGAAAATAGGCCAAGGTTGTGTGATGTCCACAGGGAGGAAAAGGCGTAATCTTTGCCAGGAAAAGAGAACATGTAAGCAGCAGGCTCCCAACATGGATCGTTATGCAAGATAAAAACTATACCCTGAGGCATCAGTGAAACTCCAGGGATTTGGATAGAGCCAGTGCTGTGATGTGATTCCCACTCTCACACACACCACTTACTGTATAGCCTGTGGAGTGCATATACAAACCATTTGTGTACATGTGTTCATTGTTATTGTTTATGTCTCGCTGTGCAGGGGCATATGTGCTGGAGTAGTAAAACAGACCTCTTGCTGTATTTTTTTTTGTCTTTCATTCGCTCTCTCACCCTCCCTCTTTATTACTCTATGTCAACAGTTGCCATGGAAACTATTTTGCTCTTCCTCTCTTCACTCCTGGTGTGTATGGCTGGTAAGTGCCCCCCCCCCCACACACACACAGTAATTGTCCATAGGGAGGCAGTGTTGGGGCAGGCGGGTATGTTACATGAAAAGGCTTCTCACTGGGTGTGTGCTCGCAGTAAAACATCAATTAGTACTTTAGGGCTTCATGTGTTGGTTGGTTAGTCACTGACTGTGTGTGTGAGGTCTGTTTATAGTGTATGATTAAGTGTAAGACACGTAAACACACGCTCGCACAGTGGCACACTACAAATAGATGATGTGGAGCTGTGATGCCAACTGTTTTTGTGTTAGGTACACATAGATAGATAGATAGATAGATAGATAGATATATAGATAGATGGTGTTCAATTATTTCTCACTCATGGTCTCTTGTCTTATTTCCTGTGCTTCTATCCTCTACTTTTTCCTTCCGCCCCCTGACCAAAACCACTTCCTTTTGTTGCTGCCTCTCAGCTGCATCAGAGCCCAGTGAGCAGGGTGAGTACCCTTGATTTAATCTCTAATAGGGGTCACACCTCACTCCCAACAGCCACATATAGACTGGTCTGTTGGTTTCCAGATCAGATCCGACCCTTATGGATTGCCTCGCTGCAGCAAACAGTGGCAGATGTATGGATTAAGTCTGTGTGCTGATTAGAAATAGATTTTTTTGAGTGGAATCGATGCTGAAGAGATGAGAGTGACTGTTTGGTAGGAAAGAGAGATGATAATGTCTTTGTATGGGAGTGTATGTGGGTGTAAACAATATTAGGCCCTATTACATTTTCAAATCCTATTGCCAGATAAGAAAATCAGTTTTGGATGGTTCTGCAAAACCCTTGATTATATCATATGATAGTATTGTTCTCCAATATCTGACCATGGCAACTATAGAAGAGTTAAGATTGGGAAATACATCAAATTAACTATGATTAATATTAGGAACAAAACCACTAAGGTAAATTTATTGAGCTTTATGTACAAGAAACAAGAACAAGGTTAATTTATTTATCATTTGGCAACACCAGAGTTGCAAAGCGAAACTGAGTTTTGGTCCCTTTATGCTACATCACAGAATAACAAAACTAACTATTTCATAGAGTGTAGTGTGAAGGATGAATTGAAGAGTCTCACAGCCTCAGGAATAAAGCTGCTCCATAGTCAGATGGTACAGCAGCGGATAATGTATCTTTGCCAGATTCACAATGGAGTTCTCTCAAAGTCTGGTAGTACAGTCATGAGTGTACATTGTGAACAGGAGGGGGATGAGTACACAGCCCTGGGGGGCTCCAGTGTTGAGCACTAACACAGAGGAGGTGTGACTACCAATCCAAACTGCCTGGTATCTGTAGGGAGGAAGTCGAATATGAAATCAGTTGAAATCAACAAACAGAATTCTGATGTAGCTGTTAGTATTTTCCATGTGGGCAAAGACTGAATGGAATTTTGAAAGAAATGCACTGTGACCTAACTATATTTTGAAGTGCTTGGGATTTTTTTTAACAACATAGTTGGATATTTGTCAATCTGTCTCAAAACCACTTCTGATGTGGAATCCAAATAATCCTTGATTTTGGCAATAAATTGATCTAGATCTCTGCCTTGAAGTCTGAAATACTGCAAATCCACAAACGATTAGACATTTTTGGATTGCTATGACATTTTTTGGATCAGATCAAAGTTTCATCCAATTTAACCAATATAAAATCACCATTGTGATATATGGCCCCTGAAATCTAACCACTTACTTCAGTCTTACTACCATATTGTGTTCTACCCAGGAGCTAATGGTCAAGTATGGTTTTATGTGATCGGCAGGGTTAACTAGTCTTGTTCACAGAGTAAGAAGACTGATGAATGTGAACGCCTTTGTTCTGAGTGTGTGGTTTATATTATATTTTTACAGATGACCAAAAGAAAGTTGAAGACCCATTTGTTTATGGTGAGTTTAGAAACATCTTTCTTCTTTTTCAAGAGCGGCCATCATCTGCACATTGAGTCAACATATAAGAGACTTTTGTAATAAATGCCACATTGATTAAATCTCTTTCTCCTGCTCATGTCGCTTCTCTGGTGTTCGTCTCCTTGAACTCCTTCTGCAGACTATCACAGCCTGAGGGTTGGGGGGCTGGCATTTGCCGTGGTGCTGTTCACACTGGGCATTCTCCTCATCCTCAGTAAGTTAATCTGTGTGTGTGTGCGTGTGTGTGTGTTTGTTTGTGTGTTTGTGTGTGTGTACATCATTTTATTATATGCACATTAAAGATAATTAATTATGAGTTAATTAATCATTATTGCATGTCCACGCTGTGTTACTGCAGCATTACATTATCAGGTAACAGTGACGCAGATAATGCATCTGATTAATTAGGCCTCTGGACAACGCAGCTAAAGTTTGCTTATGTTTTAAGGTCGACGATGCCGCTGCAGTATCAACCAGAAGCCCAGGTATGTCAGTGTCCTTTTATCTGACTGAAAATCACCCCAAAGACTCGGCTGTGTAACATGAAATGATTTGGTTACCATGACAACCTGTGGATCCTCTTCTCAGGGCCCCCGGAGATGAGGAGAAGCAGGAGGAGAACCTGATTGTCCCCGTGGGTGAGACGGGTGAGACGGGTGAGATTTTAACTCTTTCAGCTCCCTCACCTCTGGCTCACCGCCTGACACACATCCATAATAGAGTTTCCCTTTGGGAGAGCGCATAGCACAGGGGAGGAGGGGGGCTGATTCAATGTTCACACATGTTGAACTGTATGTGTGAGACCAGCCCAGTATCTTGCAAAGTGTAATAGACATATCGATCCGATAGAGGATACTGTGTCAGTGTCATGTTTCACTTTGATAAGGTGGGAAAAGTACAAGTGTGCATGAAGGCGCAGTACCAACAGGGGGCGATAATGATGGGAGCAAAAGATCACTGTTGTATTAAGAGCAACAAAGTCCTCATAGGCATGAGGTTGATTTCCCATGTGAAAACCAGGCTCTTTTCCTCAACCTAAACAAGTAGTTCTGGTGAAAAAAAACCTTACCAATCTGTGAAACTCAAGCAAGCTTTATTTTGAAAGTCTTACCAGATATTGTACTTTTATTATTGATAACTGGCATGTGGCATAAGAATGAATGCGTGCTTCTCATGTCTAGGCGAGGCAAAACATGCTTTGGTGATACTGGGTTGGAGAGACAGACAGACAGACAGACAGACAGACAGAGAGCATAAAAGTTATATCCCCGTTAAATTATTGCTGACATTTTCCAAGACATATATTAAGTTTGATTACATTACTTTCAGCTTGAAAAAACAAAAAACTTGTAATTGGTAATTTATTACAGAGCACATTTCGTCACCTTTACCCTCCCCGTGGGTGCATTTGAGGAAGCTCCAACATCTGAGATTTCAGAAGTTGCCATCCTTTTAAATGAAAGGAACAACCAACTGCACAATCATTTTCACAAGATCCGTGTTTGATTCGTGGGTTTGATCTCCTGACAGTGTCGCCCGTGCCAACTTTTTGTAATAGGATGTAACAAAAGATTGTTTAAGCCACCAGTCATCACCAGAGAGTTTCATGCTTTTGTTTTAGCATATTCTCTGAAAGCTGAGCATTGTGTGCACATCAAGTATATAAAGGAAGATCTGTTGTATCTCTTAACCATGCTCAAAAGAAACCACATTATTTTCCTCCTCAAGAGCTACAGTAAAACTTGAATGTTTCTCTCTGCCTCCCACATACACAGCTCATTCCTGCTGGTCATTTGCCCGAATCAGGCTCCTCTATCCTGAATAACCAGTAAATGGAGAGCTAATGTTTAAACAGAATGTCACTACATCTTTCTTGAGGGTACTGCAGTAACCAAACCAGTTTGAAAAGTTGTTTTACTGAACATAGAATTGATTAAGTTGGCAACAGTACTCATTCATGCAGCGCTTTTTAATCAGTTCAAGGATGCTCTGATATCCTTGAACGCACCACCAAACAGACAGTTTCATAACAGCTCCTGCTTTATTAGAATAAAGCTGATGAAACAATCTCGATCAAGTTTGAATTATGCAACTCTGAACAGTCTGATTTTCATAATGTGTTTTTTATAATGGGGTCTGGAGGGCTGCTGGAAGAAGTATTCAGATGTGT
This sequence comes from Spondyliosoma cantharus, assembly GCA_900302685.1. Classification (NCBI taxonomy): domain Eukaryota; kingdom Metazoa; phylum Chordata; class Actinopteri; order Spariformes; family Sparidae; genus Spondyliosoma; species Spondyliosoma cantharus. Next base: position 1,902 of record OMLP01040592.1, on the reverse strand, counting down.
AGCTTATATAAAAGTAGCAGTGTCACAGTTTAACAATATTCCACCGCAAGTCAAATTACATTTTGAGTAAAATGTAAAAGCTTAATTCTTTGGTGAAAACAGTTACACAGAACTCTAATTTTCAAGCTGGTATATATATATGCATTTGCATATATTATATTCATCTGATAAGAAGCCAATAACCACAGCTGTTTAAGAAATGTTGCACATATATTGGAATAGAAGTATAGAGTAACGCTCGAGCAAAATACTTAATACCCCCCATACCCCATACTTGAGAAATTTACTAACTGTTTGACTCGAAGAAAACTCCTAATGCCCTTTAAAATAAATTCAGCAATACACAATCTTAAAGACCTATTATGCTTTTTTAGTGTGTTATAAAGATTGTTGTGCATGTAAAAGATCTTGAAAGTCCACGGCAACAAAAGCTCCTTTCTTCCACAGGAAACCCTGGTCCTGAAACGCCTCGTCAGTAATCCCCCCTTAAACTCTGTGACTTTGTAACATCACACTACGTCACCATGTCACACATTCACAGTCAGCTAGTTTGGAATGTAAGAATTCATTTAGTGCAGCTGCTTTGTTGTTAGCGTTGGCTGTGTGAGCTGACCAATCAGAGCATTCTTCTTATTCTACATGGGTACCCTTAAAAAGACAGGACTTAAAACAGAGCGTTTCAGACAGAGGTGGAATACAGTGCTGCAGCACTGGACTGTATGAGAAAACTGATGAGTTCATTTAGGCAGTAAATCATGTAAACATATTCTGGTTGTAACCCAAAATATAATTAGGAACCTGAAAATTAGCATAATATGTGTCTTTAAATGTGTGTATACTTAACAATCCTTAGAGAGTATAGCAAAACTGTTAACACAGTCCTCCAGTTGATTGCATGTATGTAAAAGAAAAAGTAAAGGAGAGAAGGGGCAAAATATTTAAGAACAACTGACTGTGTGAATGCAAGTTTAATGTTTTGCTTTGTCTAACTCACTCGTCCATGACCTCTTTCAGCTGCAGCACCTGCAGAGACTGCAGCAGAGAACTGAGGCCACTCCAACGGACCGGACTGCCTTCTGCAATGATGATCAGTTCTATTTGATATTAAGCCACTAAAACATTGGAGTAATTGATGATTATGGTAACTGGTTATATGACGGGGTAAGAGGAGGTATATTAGAAGTGTAACATGTACATAAATCTTTAGCCCGTTGTGCTCAGTTGTGACCGTGCCAGTCCCTTAGTGCTCTTGTGTTTTCCTGTGCCTTTCTGTGACAGTTTCTCACTCAAGTTGTATGTCTTAGCCAGTAGCACCTTTGACACAAGATTGTCTTTGAAGCCCCAGAAGAATTTTTAATATTGTGTTGTCTGCTGTTCACCGTTTTGTATTTAATGCCTTCAGGCTTTAGGATTTGTCAATTTGTCGTTTATTTTGTCAATCGTCCTGGATAATGTTTGTCACATTTGGATTATAACATATATGCATATACTGTATGCTATAAACATATATAAGTACATCTATATTAATACATATAGTTTACAGATAAGATAAACAGTTAGATATTCCTAATTTAGGTCTACATTTGAATGGTTGGTGTGTGTTTGCGTGCAGATGTGTGTATATGTGCGTGCATATCCTGTATATGTATGTGTGTATATCACACGTGCATGTGTATTTCTACGTGTAAATGTAATGAGCCTTATATAAGACAATCTCAACCGCCACAGCTCTCTGACTGAGCACAGGAATAGTTTGTAGGTCTCTGCGTGAGCTCCTCCAGCACAGTGTTTCACATGTAGAGTGGAGGGAGCTCCTGCATCAGCTGTCTCACTGCCTTCTTCTCCACTGCCGGCTCCGCCTGGATTAACTATTCTCCAGCAGACTATGATTAGTTTCACCAC
>OMLP01040591.1:0-18292 GCA_900302685.1 Spondyliosoma cantharus | reverse complement strand
ATCATGGCTGTGCGGTTTTCTTTTTTTATGTCTCGCTCACACTCAGAAATCTTTACACTTTTTCTTTACCCCTAATCTAAACCAAAATAATACAGTCTTCAGGGTGGGGAGGGGACATCTGAAGAGCTTCGTTAAATGCAGGTGACCCCTCCCCCTTCTGATGATAATTCTTCCTGTCTTCTCTCTATACGAGTCTTCCTCCTCCTCCTCTTCTTCTTCTTCGTCCTCTTCCTCTGTCCCAGACGCTCTAGCGAATGGCCTTGACGGGGCTCTTGAAGCTGGAGGCCGCTTGCAGCTGCAGCTGGTAGGCCATGGGGTGGATCTTGAACCCGTACAGCCTGGAGGAAGAAGACATTGACAAAACACGCGTGAGCATTCACTCCGGTCACTGTTTATGTTGGTTCGCGATATGATGACAAGTCCTGAGTGAATGAAAGGCTACACAAACAACACAACACAAACATGCACACTGAAACGGGGCGAGGCCGTTTACATTTGATCGGTGTTGTATTTGCTTTCGGGGAGAGAGAAGCGACGCATGACTGCTTGCGATCACGACACCCTGAATGTCACGTCATGAGACCTTTTCTGTCAACAGACACCACAAGCGAACGCGACAGGATGCAGGAAAAGAGTAAAGATCTGTCATAAAGATTTAGGGTTCTAAAGCTTGTCCTAAACATAAACATAAATAAATCAAAGATTGTGGTTGGAGTAAAGAAAAAAAGCCTATAATCCCATTTCCCAATCCCAACGGTTTTCTGGATTGATCTTCTGAACTGTGAGGAATTTATTCTTCGGCTTCTCATTTTTCCAGATCGGCTGCGTTTTCTCCTCGTGTGAACGAGCTACTTAACATCCCGCCGTTATTTCAGTCGCGGAGGACGTTAAAGTGTTTTAACTCTGCATGGCAATGCCGTCTTCTGTTGCTGGGCAATTCCACCGCCCTGCTCTCGTCTACTTAAATGATCATCTGGTCTGTCTGCTGTCTGCAGCTGTCTGCCTGAATCACTGTGAATGCAGCATTAGACACAATTCTTCAAGTATAATGTGCTCAGTTACATCAGAATATCATTAAACATTAATGAAGCATCCACATTATAACACTTGACAATTTGATTGCGGTGTCCAACATTCTGACTACAGTTAACGCGCTATTAGATCATCTACAGGAGGACACCTTCACCTTTGAGCACGACCTGCCGTTCTCACCTTGGGACAAACTGGTTGGCGGGCCTCTTTGGCCTGTACTCAGGGTGAACCATGAAGAGCATGTGGGGGAAGCCTGTGCCAAAATAGGCTCCATCTGTGTGGTGGTGCCTGGAGGACTTGGGTGTGTAGACATCCATGCATTTAGGACAGTACAGCTTCACCATGGCCTCTCCAGGGATGTCTGACAGACCTGCGGAGGAGGAAAGATACCAGCTCAGATATGAACACGATAAAACCTACTGTACCCACGATGCTGCCTCACTAATCAATGCAAATACATTGTGAAAACCTTCAGTTTACTAAGTTTATACCTATCAGACATAACATTATGAGTACCGACAGGTGAAGTGAATAACACTCTTTATTACACGGCTCTTCTCAATGCTGTAGAATGCTCCATTCACTTGAACGGGCCTTCCCAATGTTCAGTGGTTAATTACTTTCGTGTAATTGACCGTTGCTAAGCAAATTTGACCGCTGTCAAGGAAAGTGGCCTTTTTGCCTTTGAGTCACGTATTTCATATTACTCCGCAAGTAGTCCGGTCACTTATCACCCCAGCATATTCGGTTGCTAAGCAACATCAGCTGATCTGTAGCCTGCTTCACAACGGGGAAAAAAACGTACTCCTAGGCCGCGTCACTAGTATGGATGAGTTTCACATTAACTTTAATATTTTTGGAAAATACGGTGATTTCGACTCTTGGCAAAAGGCTGAGTTGTCGTCACCGGTCGAGAAAAGAAAAAAGAGAGGAAAGCAGCATAGAGGGAGAAGTGAAACGGCGTCGGTTTGGCGAACTATATTTCTCTGCTGAAAAACACTATGAATGGTAACAAATAAATTGTAAAAAGACACAGTGTGTGAAGGTTTTTTTCGTATTGGCAAGTAGTCGTGTGATAAGCGGGTTAATGAATAGAACGGTGGTCATCATCAGGAAAATAAGTCCCTTCAGGACGAAACAGACCGGTTCGTCCTGTCGGGACTTATTTTCACGATCTTACTTATCTCTTCATCATGGCACCTGTTAGTGGGTGCGAGATATTAGGCGGCAAGTGAACATTTTGTCCTTTTTGATTTTTAGTTGATGTGTTAGAAGCAGGAAAAATGGGCAAGCGTAAGGATTTGAGCGAGTTTGACAAGGGCCAGATTGTGATGCCTAGACGACTGGGTCAGAGCATCTCCAAAACTGCAGCTCTTGTAGGTTGTTCCCGTTCTGCGGCGGTCAGCATCTATCAGAAGTGGTCCAAGGAAGGAACAGTGGCGAACATGCGAAAGGGTCATGGGTGGCCAAGGCTCATTGATGCACGTGGGGAGCAAAGGCAGGCCCATGTGGTCCAATCCAACAGATGAGTTACTGCTGCTCAAATTGCTGAATACGTTAATGCTGGTTCTGATAGCAAGGTTACAGAATAAACCGTGCATCGCAGTTTGTTGCGTATGAGGCTGCACGGCTGCAGGCCAGTCAGGGTGCCCGTGCTGACCCCTGTCCACCGCCGAAAGCGCCAACGGTGGGCACGTGAGCATCAGAACTGGACCACGGAGCAACGGAAGAAGGTGGCCTGGTCCGACGAATCGCGTTGGACAAACAAGTCCGATCCATGGAGGCCTCACCTCGCAACTCACAGGACTTAAAGGATCTGCTTCTAACATCTTGGTGCCAGATACCACAACACACCTTCAAGGGTCTAGTGGAGTCCATGCCTCGAAGGGTCAGGGCTGATTTGGCAACAAAAGCAGGACTAACACGATATTAGGCGGGTGGTCATAATGTTATGTCTGACCGGTGTGTATTTGAATGTAAACAAAATGGTTTTGAGAGGACTGAGAAGTTTATCAAAGGCGGGCCTGTTGGAAACAACACACAAAGCATATTCAAAACCCGCATGGAAAAATAAGTGCGACATCGACGGTGGAGACATATTTTTGAATATCCGACAGAGGACAACATTTAAATAATTCTTCATTTCTGCTTTTACTCACCGATAGGAAGCATAGGCTGATTCTCACAATAGACACGGGGGCAGTAGCCAAAATCTCCCTGTTGATACTTCTCCAACTGCAGGTTGTAAATCGGGACATAGAGAGTCAATAAAAATCACTCCAGGTGGCAAATACTTCTCGTTTTACAACTCTGTGAAAGGAAGCTTAGAAAGGCTGCAAACCACCCCTTTTACAGAACGTACAGAGTCAGCAGTGGTCTTTAAACTGACACGGTGCGTATAATTTTCCTCCCATCAAGAGAAAAGTAATGGAGAAACATTTTCCCCGATGCAGACAGGGGTAGTGGATTTTTACTGATGCGGCTGGCGCCTACCATCTGTGCGATGCCTCGGTTGGTGAGGATGTAGCGTGCGTGGATGAGGCCGTACAGCATCTCAGCCGCCTGCTCGATCAGGTCACTCTGGTTGGGATTGTCCTCCAGCTCCTCATCTGCACACAGAAGGAGACAGAGAGCAGCGTTGGTGTCCGTGTTTCCTCCGACAGTTTACAGAGATGCAAAACTGTGCTGGGAAAGATTTCGAAAAAAAAAAAGGGACGGGGAACACCGAAAACACAACAGAGGACTGATCTTTCGCTAGATTTATTTTCAAGAAGAGGAATGAGGACACACAGAAGTTTCCAAAACGTAAAACAAACAACAGGAGACGTGAGAGAGAATGAAGAGCGGTGGCAGAAATAACTTGCACGGTTTCAAAGACGCTGTGAAAATGTACAAGGAAGGGAAGAAAGGCTGTACTGTTGGGTGTTACAGTACGTGTAAACATCTGAAAAAGAGAGAGGAAACCTGCACCACAGCTGAGCAGGCTAGACGGCTCCAAAACACACTCATGCCGGGATCAATTGTTTACTTTAATCTCTGTTTATTAGACGTCATGTGCGACGGTACTCCACATGACAGATTAAAAGAGCAGCACGTTACAGTCAGGCTCACTGATCAACGCCTCTTTCACGCTTACTTTTTGATCTCTGTTGCACATGATGCAGATAAAAGATTTATCTCACCGTTCAGTTTTTAAAGCCGTTTAAAGTTCCTTCAACTCATTTCTGTCACCCCTCTCTCCTCTTGACAATTAACCACAGTTTTTAACCAGCGCACCCAATGGAAACAAATGCATTTTTGAACATTTCTGACGTGTGAATCAACAAAAATGTTGCACTACGTTTAGCATGCGTGGTGTGGGGGAGGCACGCAAAGGGAATACAGACCTGGTTCAAGGTCCAGGATCATGTCTAGGGCCTGGCGGTAGTGGGGAACCTGCTCATTGAGCCCCGTCAGGTTGAACTTGTCCTGGATGTAGTCCTCATCCACCTTTGGTTGGAGAAATCACATGAGAAACAGATTATAATGTAAGAATTTAGAGTGACATAACTCTGAAGGACAGCGTAGAGTCAGATGCATCAACAAACACGTTTATCACTGCGATCATTCCTTTTGTAGCTACTGGCTTCCAAATGTGATACCAATGTAGAAACATGGGGTTCAAAATCCACTCAAGTAATCTCTTCAGGGCCAGTATGAAGCGGAGTAATGATTACAGCGCTCTCTCAATGTTCACATGGGCTCGAGAGCAAAGTTTAAAGCTAAATTTGAAATGTGATTTATTTATGTAGTTGGAGCATAATCTGGTTAAGCCTCGATGGAGGATCATGTTACTGAAAGTATTCAAACTCACAAGACAGCTGTTAATCTTCTTAGCAACTGAATGGCTCAGCATAACATCAAGCAAAGTGTGAAGTCATTAAAAAAAAAAAAACATGATTTATTCACACAGACAGTCAATACAGGGGCTATAAAGTCATAAATACAGCCACATGATTCCTTGCACAAACTTTGATTTCACGCTGTTTGTATTAACTTTAAGAGATGGAAAAAGGATCTTAATCACAGTAAATCGTATGTTTTTTTTCTACTTTAAAACATTCATGAAGCCATTTTGTTTCCAGCTTATAGGTCACTAAGGAGATTTCCTACCACCAGGTAAGTTGGTTCACGTGCAGGAGCTGACACACAACATACAGTGGTAGATCAGATTTGGATCTGGCTCTGTGTTGTCTGTGTAGTTACAGCTACCGTCATGGAGACCACAAGAAGACAATGAGAAGCGTCTCTCGACTCATTACTGTGGAGTTACACATGTTTAAACTTCGGTCTTTAACTTATCTTCGATCGATCGCTACATAGATGACAGATCGTAGAGAATAAACTCACCTCGCAGAAAAATTCATTCCCCCTCAGCCCACAGAACCAGGAGATCCATGACACTTCTTCTGAACTGCTCATCTCTAAAGACCTATAAAAAGAAATAGGAAAATACTCGGTTATGATCCATACATTCATCAACTACACTGACACTTAATAACACGATACTAACCAATTTCGGGAGTCAAATCCATACCTTTAAGTATATCCCTTCTTGGTATTTTTCTCAATGTTAGTTGTGCGAGTTTGTGAAATTAAAACACTGACATGACAAGAGAAACTGTATCAGATAGTAGTTATTGCCCAAACCTGATAATGGCTAACTAGCTAGCTAACTAACTGGCGTTATCGCCTGAACAATGCTAATTCCACAGATTTGCATAATACATTAGTTCAGATGTTGAATCCGTCCAAAATGTATCTTATTAGTATTTTGCCCGAACTATATGGTTCAGTCATCCGCGACGGCAAATGGTTAGTGTAGCCGACGTTAGCTCGCTAAGCTAAATCTTTGCTAACGCTTGCGGCTAGGGACCCAAGATGAAATTCAATATGGCGCATCGTCGCGAACAGGCCTCATAACAAAGATAAGCTCTTTCTGGAGTCCCCCCTGCCTCCGCGGTAACATGCCTCAAAACATTAACTTGGGGTGTTCCGCTAACTTACCCGGCGTTCAACTTTTATACTCCTGAAAAATCCGGCAGATCAAAAATTTAGCAAGCTCACCGGTGTAAATAAGATGGACACCACCTCCCAGTTCACCCCGTAGGTTACGTTCTTCCTCTTCCTCTGATGCAGGCGGACTACAGTGACCATGATGCTTTGCTGCCCCCTACTGTTGACTGTGAGTATTACACCGGATTTAAAGGTGCAACTGGCTACCATGTGCAGTCCCATTCTTTTTAATAGAGCCTCTAATAACAGAACCCACTATCATCACATTTTAATTTATGTATTAAAGGTGCAGTATGTAAGTATTTCAGCCTACAGTGACCATGATGCTTTGCTGCCCTCTGCTGTTTACTGTGAGCATTACACAGGATTTTAGGCTACCATGTGCAGTCCCATTCTTTTTAATAAAACCTCTAATAACAGAACTTATAATTAGCATATTTTAATTTATGTATTAAAGGTGCCATATGTAGGGATTAGTGGCATCCAGCAGTGAACAACTGAATAGCCCTCGTCCTATCCTCCCTACAGTGGCCGATAAATACAATATATCTCTATAGACAGAAGGCTCAGTCACAAAAACGAAACAATTCTTAGTGTCATGTGATTATACACTAATGAAAACATAATCATGTATATTACATTCTATTATATAATAGAGTGGTTTGTAGTCCTAAAACCTGGAAATCAGTTAGCTTTTTTGCACATGCAACTACGTTAATTCGTTTTTTGTAATGGGTTTTCAATTAAACACCTGAAATAAGGTCCGTGGCTACCACATGCTTAAGATATTCATTTGGTTCTACGACATAAAATACATCATTAAATGTCTCACAATTTAATTAATATGCACTTACATGTGCTAAAAACCTGGCTAAATGAGACTACGGAAGTTGTCGGGGACTTTCAATGTCATGGCACCGAACCCAGAGACTCATCTACACGCTAGTCCATCTTTACAGTCGGACTTCAGTTACCAACTCTTCTCACTCTAGCTTTACAACTTGTAGATTGATCAATTTCACCTGGGGTCCATTGCTGCACGTCACTCCCCCTCTCTCTCATCCTGTTTCCTGTCATATCTTGAGCCTGTATTATCAATAAAGCCATATAAAGGCCAAAAAAAATTTTTTTAAAAATAAAATAAAAAAAAGTACTTGTGTTGTAAGACAATGAGTGGTGGTTATGTTAAATTCATGCGACCGCAGTGTAGCCTAACCTTGACAAATGCTTGGCTACATGACTAATACAAGCTTATGACATGTTTTGTTCAGCAAGATAATCTCCACAGATCAACACTACTTTTGTGATTTTCAAAGCGTAAATTAAATCTCTGGTTAACAGCCTTTTTACTTCTAGAGATTTAATTTATAAGTAAATAGCATCTAAATTGTATTTTTGTCTGCCAATGTAACACTGTAAATCCTACAAAGCACACCTTTAAGTGTGAATTAAACATGTTCTATTAGTGGATGTATGACATAAACTACTGGCCAAAGGTGCAACTATCAATTTAATGATCCTGTCTAATTGTTTTTATTGCTGCATGGTAATACTTTACTACAAGTATTGCTTTTGAGGTTACCTCGTCACATCATTTTCACAGCATCCAGCTTTTCTTATGGGTGCTCTCACGGGTCAGTTAAACAGCCAACTCAGATAAACAGCATCTCCCGTTTAAACAGAATAATATTAGTTATGTAAAAAAGTCAAATTAGACATATATTTTCATATGTATGTATGTTTGTATATTCTATGGAAGCCCATTATGAATATGTAGCCGTCATTACAAAAACAAAATATTCACAGGGTATTAGACACAATATTACAAGATAAATGCAAACATTTTAATAGAATTTTCATTTAACTCATAATTTTGATTCATCTCATAATTTCAAATTTTAACAAATAATTTTTCCTTTTTTAAAATCTGAATTATGACTTTTTATCTCTTACCCATGATTTACCATGGGAATATTTTTTTCATCAAGCTAAATTTTCATCTTATTCTTTTAACTGCTGGAAATGGGGTTCCATAATAAGAATTATATTGAATTGACCAATTATTAACCTGGACAATTATGAGATCTCATATTCACCGTTTTCTGATTCTCTTTAATCCAACTGCAAATAAGTAAAATGTGCTACATTGGCTCTGATGCAGCAAGTAAACTGTAAAGTAACTCTTCACAAAAGTACTGAAACAAATGTTGTGGAGTTTTAGTATAAAGTAGCAGAAAATAGAAGTACTCACATACAAGTGCCTCAAAATAAAACTTGTAATGTACTTAGTAAAATTCCATCAGTAGACAGTTCTGATGTGGTGTGCGGTATCCTATCCTATTATAATAAATTTACTTGAAGGTGAATGTGGGGACAAAGTTTTGTGGTGAACAATGTTTCCTCGCCTACAGAGTTACACCATCACTAGTTAGTTACATCTCTGCTTTCCTGTCATGACATGTCAGATCATGTGCAGTGACAAAGGGTCTTTTATCTCGCTCCAGTTATTGAAAATCTTCCACTTGGTCCAGCTGAGAAGAATGACAGAAGACGTGTGATGACATTTTCCATTAAATCAAAAGTAGTTTATTTAACTTTGCCTTCTCTGTATAACTTTATTATAATAAGACACTTCTCTGCTTGTACATTGCTCCCTTGAACTAAAAATGGCAACATTTGTTTGTGGGAATGTAAGTTGGGGTAGACAAAAACTTAGATACATACCAATATACATACATGTGTGTATATTACGGTTCCATTAATAAAACCATAAATGCTAAAAACAGTTTGAACCACTCCAGGTACCTTGGTAATGCTGGAAAACATAGTACAATCTTCGAGTAAATTTTTTTTATCTGGAATACACTACTTTTTGTTTTCTTTTTAACATGGGTACATAAAATAATGCGCACATCAACATTAAGAGTTAAGGAGGGATGAAGGACTCTTTGAGCCAGTGTTAAGTGTACAGCTATCAATGTATAAACCAGTAACAGGCAAGGCGAGCTGCACCCATGGGTGTGTTCATGCTTAGAAGTCAGTGAGAAAATAAAATAAGTCCAACTTCACTTGCCTGCAGAAGAATGTATGCTTAAATTACACAAAAAAAAAACGAAAAAAAAAAAAACTGGTGAAGTTCTCCACTGCATGTTCTTCATATACACACAGCTGAATGTATATATGCGGATGTATTTAAGAAAAACAGTAGAATTGTCTTAATAATATTGGTTAAATCAAGTGTGGGCAAACAAGGCAGAAAGTGCTTGCCATTCATGTTAACCCTCTGGTCCCCACCCCTTCCCCAGTTATTACACAGACACCAGAAAACACACACATGCCACACACACGCACATACACACACATACACAAATCATCAAAATGCCCTACTCACAACATCCCAGAGACGATCTTCAGACTGTCAGTAAACAAACAAACCCCAACTTACAGCAGTGACAGAATTGATGTAGATGTAGAAATCGAGTTTAATTCACACTGGATGTCGTCTCAAGCCGTGTGCCATTTGTCTTTTATGTTATGATACAAAGTGTAAATCCTACATCAATCCAACATTTCCTCAACGCTCCAGGTCGGCATTATTCGTTGCAAGTGAAATCTTGGAAACCGTGTGAACTGTAAGAAGGTGTGACACCCTTTCAGCATTGTCCTGAATTCAATTAGAGCAGGCTACTGGTTGCCACCGTCTACTGAAAAACAGCCATCCCATGAACACACACTCAAAAATACTTCCTCGGACAAGGAGCTCTTAGTAGTAGTCCTTCTTGGTGTGAGGAGGAGGAGGGGGGTGTAATAGTACAATACTCAGCTGAGCTCTGTACTCTGGGCCCAGACAGAGTACCTGTCCTGTTGCATCACATGTAACTTGCCGAAAAAGAAAAACAGCAACCATGGATTTTTGTTTAACTACAAGGAGTGCTTACTAGAACGATTACCTTTTGAAGCATACATTTTTTTTCCTTTATTCCATCATGACCTACATTTCTATCCCATAAAAATGGAAGTCACTGAGGAAATATTGGTTGTTAAAATAAAGCCATCAAGCTATTGATACAGTCTTCAGAGGGTAAACAAAACTCATGAATGAGAGCATAAAACTACTGGGATAACTTTGATTCTGTGTGCAGAACTTCTGCAGATAACGGGGATACTATGATAAAGGACCAACTAAAAGCTAATGAAATGCCAAAGCAGGTCAACAACTTGTGGGGGAAAAATGAAAAATAAAAATCACACCGTCTATCTGAACAAGCAGCAGAAACATTGATATTAAAGACAAATCAATGTGAGTGTAGGTGAGCAGTAGTACTTCAATGGGTCTTATCACAGTAACCAGACACGTACTTCGCAGGAGACCAAAAAGTCAGCGGAAGGAGGAAGTGGGTAATTTAGTAAAAAGGTATTTTAATGACCTGCTTTGTAGAGGAAAACACACATTTCCCAGAGGCTGAAACTTAACTGACACAAAGCCAAAAAGAAAGACAAAGAAACAAAACATCTTATGTTACATTGTTCTCGTTAAAAGATGAAGCTGCACTCGTTCCCTTTGTGAGGGAAGTAATGCAGAACTGCACTACTGAATACCACCCAAGGCCAAAGTGTGGTAGAAATATACACAGGTACATAAATATAAAAATTAGCCCGATCTGAACATTTTCGCCAAATTTAATCCCACGTTTTCATTTTTGCACTCACACGACTGCATGTGTTCCATGTGTTTGTAAAGATGTCATATTTGTGCTTGTATATGTGAGTGTGTGGAGCTCTGTGTGAATGTCTTCTGTCAAAACCACGTGCACCTCCATCGCAGAACCACATGCTTGTCAAATCCAACTGGGGTGAGATACTCCAGGGGAGGTAAAAAGGAGGGGGGCGGGGCACAACTGAATGGAGAGCAAGGTGGAACAGACGGAGAAATTTACAATAACGGACGGTAGATAGATTGATGCAAAGGGAAAGAGGTGACCGTGGTGGTGGTGTTGGTGGTGGTGGGTGGGGGGCTTAAGTGAATGTGATTACCATTTCCATTTACTGTACAATACACTAATATGTTTAGGGATGCCAACAGATAAGCCATGAAATCAAAACGGGGTTAAGATGTAGGAGGGTGGTTTGAATGAGGGTGGGGTTCATCTGAAATGTTTGGAAATCACTTCCTATTTTTCGGGGAGGGCCAGTTGCCACGCTTCTCCCCCCGGTTGCCGCCTCCGCCACCGGGCCCACCTCCACCTCCACCAGGCGGGCCTCGTGGGCCTCTTCCTCCCCCTCCACCTCCGGCTCCTCCAGCGTTCACCCTGCGGTTCTGTCGCTCCATGCCAGGACGCTGGCTCGAGAAGCTTCTTTTATTAGCTGAGGGCTCTTTTCCTGTCATCTCACGCTCGACCACACCTCCACCTCCGCCGCCCCCGCCTCCCCTTCCCAGGTGGTGGGGATGGTGAGAAGAATATGACTTCCCTCCTCCTCCTCCCTCCCTGTCTCTGAACTCTGTGAAGTCGCTGCTCTCAGAGGCGGTCTCCCACTCCTCGTTGGCCTGGTCTGAGTTCTGGTTGGTGAAGTCAGGGGACTTTGCTCCATGGCTGTGGTGGTGCTGGGGGTGTGTCTGCCCAGCATTGCCCTGGTTGTAGTGGTGATGGTGGTGGCTGTTTGCATTGCCAAGATGCCCGCCACCACTGTTATTGTTGGTTGTCACTGTGGTGTTGTGGTTAGCATTTTGGGCATTGCCAGTCACAGGAGCAGAGATGGGGGCTCCATTACTGTCCTGAACTGAATTCAGGGACGGAGAGGAGGGCCTTCCTCCTCCGATGACCCCGACTCCTCCGTTGATACGTGCAGCATTCTCTCGCTCCTTCAGCCTCCGGAAGCGGGGCGGCTTGTCCTGCTGATGCTGGGAACGCCCATGACGGCGACGTCTAGGTGGTCGCTCAAAACCACTAGGAGGGAACCCACGGTTAGAAGGAAGAGGGACCGCATTTGGCCCTCCACAGTTTGATGTTGGGTTGGTTGAAGCTTGCTGGGTGACAACCCCTCCATTTTCAGTGGAACCATGTGTGGCAGGAGCTGCAGCGGGCAAAGACGGCTGAGGGGGATTTGACCCCTGACTTTGGGCTTGACTTGCATCAGCCATCTTGTCTTTCTTCTCTCCTCCATTTCCACCCCTGCCCAAGTCTTTGGGCCCAGAGGTTTGTGGCGGGCCTTGTTGTTTTCGGCCTGAGGCGGATGACTTGGAGGAACCACTGTGAGAGGCAGAGCTGGGTCCAACCCGATGTCCTCCAGGTGGTCCTCCAACATTGCCACTGCCTCTGTAGATGTTTCCTCCTCCACTTCCTCCACCTCTGCCCCTCCTAGAGGGCACACCCCTGGGGGTGAAGACCCGGGCCTGGGACCCTCTGGGTGGTGCAGATGATATGGAACCAGTGCCAGTGGTGTTGGCGTGATCAGAGCCATTCTTGGTGTTGGGTTTCTGGTTGTCATCCTTGTCAGAGTGACCAAGGTCACTTGCACCACTCTCACTGCCAGTCTCTGAACCCCTCTCCCTCCTCCTCTTGGGGATTTCCTCATACTCTGAACCTTCACTGCGGGTTTCACTACGGTTCCTGGCCCTGGCCGGGTTATGTTGGGAGCGATCCTGACCATGCCTGCCACTGCCTCCTTCACCTTTAGACTCATGGTGGTGGCCACCGGCAACAGATGAGCGGTAGTCTCTGCCACTCCTGCCACCCATTCTGCCCCGACTGCCACCAGTGGGCCCGGCAGTGGCTGTGGCCGTGTAGGTACCACGGAAACCACGGCCACGACCAAAGAACTCTCCCCCTCGTCCACGACTGGCTCTGCCGCCTTTGGCAGGGACTCCATGGTGGCGGGAGGCGCTGCCCCCTCTCTCAAAGGAGCGATCCCTGTCCCGTCTTGAGGAGGACCCTGAAAATCCTGAAGAAGTGTTGTCTACATCTTTGGGCCCTCTCCCTGACCCTCCTCCACCTCCTCCTGAGGATCGTTCTTTTCCTCCATTCCTTGGTTTGGCTGACGGTGCTGACTCATCCTTATTTGGAGCAGATGTGTTCTGGGAGGTGGAGGATGCTTCCTGCTTCATGGAGGTGGGTTGGCCACCCTCTTGCTCTTTATCTTTCCCAAAGGCTGCACTTGTTTTTTCTCCATCAGCTTCCCCTCCATCTCGCTTCATCTCCTTCAGCACTGGCTTCTTAATGGGGCCAGCTCTCTTGTTGGCATTGCCACCTCCTGTCTGGTTGGAGGGTTTGTGGTCCGATGCAGTGTTGGAGGAGTCCTCTCCTCCACGGGAGTTGTTCCCACCTCCTGCATTGTTCCTCCGACCATGTGAGGACCCTCCACCTGTGTTGCTGCTGCCAGGCCGTGGGCCCCACTGGGTCTCTGTCTTGTGCTCCCGTCCCCCTCTTTGGTTTGATTTTGGATGGGGATGCTGCTGCTGAGGCTGAGTGTGACTGCCATGTTGAGAGGGAGGAGGGCTTGCTGTCACAGAAGAATGTGGAGCATATGCTGGCCCTGTTTTCTCCTGTTTCACATGGCTGCTACTGCCGGCGCTGCCACTGTTGCCTCTTTCAACAAGACTGTGCCCAATACCAGCTTCACTCTCTCTCTGGGATGGGTGGTGATGCTGGGCAACTTTGACATTGCCGTCCTCCCTTGCAGAGGAGGAGGAGGAGGAAGAGCAGGAAGATGAGAGGGAAGGTTGGTGGATTGTAGAAGAGTCTGTCTTCTTTGCAGAGGCCTCAACAACCCTGTCACGGCTGTTCTCTGGCTTATGGGGGTGGAGAGGGAAGTGAGCCTGCTGAGGATGGTGGCCGTGATGGTGGTGGAGATGAGAGTTGCTCTCAACTGGGAGTTCGGCTCGACCATTGCGATCATAGTGAGGGTGTGGGGCTCCCCATATCTGGCCCTGCTGAGATCCTCTGGGATGCCCTTCATCCTGGTGGGCGAAGCCATGTGGCTGGTTTCCCCTTTCGCCTGCCCTCTGCTGCTGTTGGTGGGGAAGCATCCTGCCACCCTGGTCAGGGAAATTACTGTAGTTGCCCCGACCGCTCATGTAGTGATGAGGGTGGTGGCTGCCTCCCTGGGCCCCAACTTGAGTGCCAACTGGAGGTGGAGTCTGATTGGACGTCCCAGAGTTGGAGCTTGGTTGCTGAATGGGTCCCAATCCACCCTCTCGCATGCGGTGTGGAGGAGTGTCACTCCTAAAGAGAAAAATACAAAATTAAAATAACTAAATTTAAGTGTAGTTTCACCTGTACTACAAAAAACCTCCTCCGCAGACGGAGTCTTCTTAGCATACATACATACATACATACACTTTCAAACTTAATCTCAGACCAACTTGTGTATCTATACCTGGGTCCTTTGGTGCCATCATCCTCCTCCAAAGCCTGTTTCTGCCTGAGGGGGGATGCCAACCCACGGCCCTCGCCTCCACCCGGGAAGACCTCCGGCCCCCAGGCCAGCTTAGGATCCATAGGGGGGGTCCCACGGTGAGGATGCCCTGGATGCTGTTGCTGTCTCTCAAAGGGGTCTGAACCAGATCCTCCAGAATCAGATCGCTCACGCCCAATAAGCCCTGTGAAAGAGAAGTTTTTACAAGAAGTTCTGTAATATAGCAGTACTTTCTCAGATGATTTATGAAAGTCATTGATCTCAAAGACAATGTCACATCCACCGACCTGATGGATGCATGCCAGTTGAATAGTAGTCCATTGGAGGCGGGCGGCTCTGCATCATGCGAGGGTCCATGTAGGGCATCATCATCCAGCGAGGGTCAAAATTCATTGGCAGGGGCGGGGGTCGAACCATATTGCTAGGCTGGTACAGAGGTCCACCTTGCTTGGGTCCAGGCCCTGACTGGGGTGTTGAACCTGGTGAAGGACCCTGTGGAGGCTGGGGCTGGGGCGACAGCTGACTTTGAGATGCCTGGCTGTGCTGCTGTTGTTGTTGCTGCTGCCACTGCTGCTGCTGCTTCAAGAGCTGCTCCTAAAGAGAAATCAATGTGAAATGTAAAACACAAGGATTTTAAGAGCAGATATATGAGACATAACTGTAAAGGAATGCTAGCACTTGTAGCAATACGTAGCTCTCTTTGGAATATTTACTTCTTAAACAACCTTCCAAGAAATGGAATAGAAAAAAAAAAAAATCAAATCCTAACCTGCTGCTGCCTCTGAAATCGAGGTGGAAGAGACTTCTGGTACTTTGAGTAACCCTGGCCTGGAGGACCTCCAGCTTGACGACCTGCTACCCCTCCAATATTTTCAATCTTCACAGGGTCAACTCCTCTTTCACCTCCACTTCCTGCACGAATGTGAGGAGTGGCCATGGTCTCCTCCTTGATTTCTCCTGGTAAAGGTACTTCCAACGTGGGCTGTTGTGGCTGTGACACCGCTGGCTGGGGACTTGGCTGGGCATCTGAACCAAGGAAATAAGATTAAATCACGGGCCATAATCAAGAGCTGTAAGCATTATTTTGAACTGCCATATTAAACAGTCTCATCACTGATCATGCAATGTGAGAAACGCACCTCCACTGGATTCATAACTGCTGTTGCTGCTGGCTCGCTGTCGGTCACTCACGCCAGGACTTGTCCCTGGCTGCACAGTCAGTACTGGAGGCTCTTCAGGGTCCACACAGGGGGATGGGGGCTGGCTGGTGTTGGGGGAGGAGGCTGCAATAGATGGACTAGGGCTACCTGCTGTGGCAGCTGTAGAGTTTCCATCAAGACTGGGAGTTTTACTGCTGCTACCTCCACCTCCTATGTTGCTGCCCTGCTGCTGTTGTTGCTTCTCATCCAGCCTCTTTAGCTTCTCTGCGCAGGCTGCGCGTCTCTCCTCCTCCATCCTACGTTCCTCCTCTTCGCGACGGCGACGGGCTCGCTCAACTGCGGCGGAGATCTCAGTGGAGGACTGCTTCCTGCGCTGACGCCAAGTCTCATCCTCATCATCCCCCTGGGCGCCATGGACCAGCAGGCCTGGCTGGGGAGGAGGAGTAGGACCTCCTGCTGCTGGCTGATGCTGGGTGGGACCAGGTTTCCCGGGGCCTACAGGGGAGCTCTGGTTGTGGGGCCGATCCTTTAAAGTTAGAAAATAAATGATGCTGTGTTATGCACTTTTCAACTCTCTAGGTGAAATCCCTGCAATTGTGTTGAGAAAAATGTTTTTCTAATGATACGAACGAATGCAATAAAACTCAAGAGATTAAAAGCAAACTTAAAACTGAAGATGACTCATCGATTTGACCTGTGGGCGGTGGATGACATAATGATAGAAATGATTTATCTATGAGGCCCCGTCTGGATGTCTACCTGTCGGTAAAAGGAGTAAGGCCCTTGTCCGAGGAGCGGCCCAGGTGGGGGAGAGGGCTGCTCCCGGGGACCACCCAATCCAGGCCTGCGCCCCTGTATACAGGCAGACACAGTTAGCCATGCTACACCACAATAATCTACACTGACAGAAACACATACACATGCCAACACACCTCTGCCCACAAATAAGTCGGTGCTCAGCAGTATGCACTATATATCCTGGGATGTAAATTTAGACCCTTTTCACAGCTCGAGCACGGCCTGTCTGTGAAACACCCTATTGCTGCTGTTCAGCATCTCTACCTGGTAGTTGGATGGTGCTCCCTGCCCCCCCCAGCCACTGCCTCCCTCCTCGGCCCATCCTGGCTTGCTGGAGGGGGGCTGGGGGCCATTGTCAGCATTCGACGGAGGTGTGTGGCGGTTGTCTCCGCCGCTGTCCGAGGCTCGAGTGCGAGAGGTTGCAGTGGGAGCATCCTGGGACCTCTGCTGCTCACTGAGGACGAGAAAAATAGCATTTTCATTTTGATTCCACAAACTATATGGTCATAATATGTTGTTTTCACACACTGAATGTACACATACCGTGAGTCACTGTTGCTCTCGGTTCTCTCCTCTTCCCCCTCTTCTTCTCCTTCATCATCACTGAACTTCAACTTGGCGGAGTAATCAATCTCCTCATGAGCCCCTGTTAAAGCAAAAACCAAGAAAACATCAAAACTATGTTTGTACCAAACACTATTATTTATACTATGTTATACATTATTCATCATCCTTCACTTTGATAAACCTGATCCTCCATCCCACCCCCCTCCTCCTCCTGAGCTAACTGTTGTGACTGACAGACCTCTGCTTGAATCAGCAGAAAATGTGATATGCAGAAACATCTGCAATGCTAGAAAGCATCGGTTTCTCCCACTACCACGATGTCATCAGATCCTTAATCATTTAGCATCATACGCACTAAATCAACATGCAATAAAGATTAGACAATAAACACGTCTGGAGACTCAAATATACAACAAACACAAAAATGAAAGTCTCTGCAGTGTTGGTTTACCATAGCTTTACACTAAATTAACTTAAAATGTCTCACTCTTACGTACACTATTTTTTGTTCCATAAAAATGCCACAAATGGAAAGCCCAAATGAAGATTTAAAATATGATACAATGTGATTTTCTGAATTCTCATTGAAAGATTTATTGGATGTAGATAACCAAGTATTTAAAAAAGACAAAAAGAGTGGAGATTTTGCTGCTTTCTATATTATTCTACATAACTAGATTTGTTTTCATTTGCTATGATTATGTCTTCTTCTTTTCTTTGTTCTTCTGCAATGTCAAATGGAACGCTCATTGTCTAATCAGTAGCCACTGTATCTAAACATCTGGCTCACAACAAGTTCAGGATTGACAACCCTCTTTACATATTACATATTAGTATTTTTTGCATTTACCTGCCCAACCCTCGTCATCAGCATGGTCCAACTCGTCCAGCTCCTTCAGGTCATCCTGCTTTAGGATAGGGGGTCGCTTCACCACCTCTCCACCTGTGTCACGTGGGCCGCCCTGAGGCCTGTTGTCAGGACCACCCTGCCCGCGAGAGAACCTGAAAGAGGGGAGGAGTTTCTTTGTAAGCAAAATGTTTAATATTGGAAAATTGTGATTAAATTTGAAATTTAGTTACATTGTGACCATCAAGAGTTTATTAACTTCTGAAAAAGAGACCAGGTCTATGAAGTAACAAGCTGTAGAACTCATTTTGTTAACGAACATACCTTGGAGGGGGTCCTTCCCCAGGTGCTGGGTACCTGTAGGGCCCCTGGGGGCCATATGGGGCTGGGAATGGCAGGTAGGGAGGATACATCTTTTAAA
>OMLP01040589.1:0-16871 GCA_900302685.1 Spondyliosoma cantharus | reverse complement strand
TGTTTCTTGCAGCTTCCTCTCCTTGTAGTCGAGTGTGAGTCGCAGCAGCAGTTCCACCTCATTATCGCTCCACACAAACCATTCTGGTTTCAATCTTCTTCTTCTTCTGTGTTCGGTTTCTTCTTCTACTGTCTGTTTGTAAACAGCCACAAGCTTTATGCTCATGCTCCGTCTCTTCTTCTCCGTTTTTGGTGAATTTCAAGCTCCACCTATAGTCCTGGAATACGAAATACAGCGCGTTGAGTCATTTACAGTGGATCCGTTTGGACGCAAATATTCTTGAAACGATGCCGAGGAAGACGGAGGAGAAAAAGATGGTGTTGGTACGTGTGGACATGGTCTCAGACAGGTGTGTGAACAACCTTGACGTGAGGGACTGTGTGTTCATTGAGCTGAATGACATTAGAACAGCTTTGAAGACAGCAAAATTCTGTTTGTAGTCGTGGGAAATGTGTGTGTGTGTGTGTGTGTGTGTCATTCGGTAGATTGTGCAAATGCAGAACGACTGTAATTAATTGAGACGTTTATTTATTTTGGATTCTGGCAGCTCCGGTCCTCCGTAGCTCCCCGAGGCGTTCAGCTAAATGTGGCAGTTGTGTCGCCGCTCTCCCTGCATGGCTGAACATCAATTCGCAGTTTAGTCGTAGCTCCTGAGAGTCGCAGGCAGAGTGATATCCCTCACTTCTCCGTCTGACAGGAAGGAACAGGCCGTTAGCAATCCAGATTAGCAGGACCGGCACCCGTCGCACAGCTCCCATAAACATCCCATAAACTCCTCCCTGCAGACGCCCTCCCTTGATCATCTTTAGCTCCGGCATCGGCTGCAGAGGCATCGTTCTCTCTAATTGTATTTGAAATACATAAATCACCAGTTTGTTAGGTGTTTTCAGCTCGAATGGGTAATTATTCACGCCATCATCGACCTCCAAACGACTGAGGGTGAGCAGCAGTGATCTGTATCCGCTGCGTCGACGCCATCGTAGTTACGAGAGAAAGAAAAATAATCGATGTCAAAATAACAAGTTTCTTTTTTTCTTTTAATCAGTCTTTATTTTTGTTCAGTCAACAATAGTTTCATAAAAAAAAAAAGCTCATTATATATCTCTGAAGGCGTTGTTCGTATAAAATCTCTTTGATGCTTGTTAGGAAAAATACAAAAGAAGTTGATCCCTTGTAAAGACATTTGAAATCTAGACATAAACTCACGTACTGAGTATCAACTCCATTTCTGATGATTTAAAAAAAAAAGAAAAGCTTACATGCATAGATTCGTCTCTCTGAAGGCACATGAAATGTTTTGCTTCTTTTCATAAGATTTAAACAGCGCGCAGTGAAGCAGAGTGTCGAGATTAGATTCAATTAACACGTGAAAATAAACGTCTCTGTTCACACCGTGGAAATGTTAAAGATTCAACAAAAAGCAATAATTTAAAATTCAATAATGAATAAAAAAAGAAAGAAAATCGACCAACACCTGAAATATAAAAACTAAAGTGAACTTCAGAAGCGTTTCTGTTTGTACCGTACAGCGTTTAGAGTTATTAAAGGAGGAAGTTTGACTTTTTGGGACGTTTGCTCGGATGAGAAGATCGAGTTCATTCTCGTGTTTGTCGTACCTGGAGCTAGCAGCCGGTTAGCTTAGCTTAGCATAAAGACTGTAAACAGGGGGAAACGGCTAGCCTGGCTTTGTGTGAAGGCTGCACAATCGAGCTAGCAGCACATCTGAAACACTAATAAACATATTATAGTTTTTAGAGAAGACAAAATGTAAAAATGAGCACTGCTTTTATCATTTGGTTACTTTTGTGCACAGCCGCTGACGTAAATGAATTTAATCATCTGAGCAATTTGGTGTTTTATAGAGGTTACTCACTAGACTTTTTGTTGTCTGGAGAAAATGGTAAGCGGAGCTTTTATCCGAGGATTTATATATTTTTTTACTGGCTTCTGACGCTAATTCACCTGTGATTAGAGCACATCCTGTTCTGCACTCACATAACCCTCCTTAAAACCCATTAATTGTTATTTTTACACAAGGAACAGTTCGCCCGAAAATGAAATGCAGTCATTCTGTCCTCCCTCCGTGCTGATGGAAACTCAGGTGATGTTTCATCGTCCATAAAACATTTCTGGAGCTTCACAGCAAAAACTGGTGTAATCCAGGTCTGCATACTCGGACGAATAACCACATTTTAAACCACAGATTATTTAGATTATTAAATGTAATTAAATCAGGGGCCGTGCACTTGCAAGTATTAGCCTCACAAATGAGAGCAGATGCTTTGTACCAGGCTCCTCGCTAGTTTCCATCTGTCGTCCCTGGGCAAGTGAATAATAAAATATGCAGCTATTTTATGTTTTTATCAGTCGTCCTCAGCTACTTCAGTTGTTTCGCTGAATTCTGCATCGCTGTTTTGGACGAGACTTCAATATTCCTTTAAGATTTCCATATAAAAAACAGATAAATTATAAAGTGTTGACAGGAAAACTTAAGTGCTGGTGGCTCTGTTAGCTTTGAGAAGACATAAGCTAGCAGGATTCCAGTTGTTACGCTAAGCTAACCCGCCTCTTGTGAAAGCCACACATGCTATCGCTCCGACACGAGAGCGGTTCGGATCGTTTTGCATTTTTTTCCCCAAAAAGTCAAGCTGTTCCTTTAGGGAAACACGTCCTTCCCCTGCAGTTTGGAGGCACCAGTTACAGTATTCAGTTCATCACATCACAACATCAAGACAAATATAATCTGCTGCACATTCAATAATGCCATCCAGTGTCTCTGAAGATATTGCGCTTTAGGAAAAAAAAAAAAAATGCATTTGATCATAATATTACTGAAGCACAAAAATAACTAACATTTCCAACGAACAGTTACATTCTGTACATTTATTCCCTGCTCAAGTTTGATCAAGTTCGACATGAATCTAATGCAGCTTTATTTATTTTTTTCCTGTATGGAAATGTCGGTATGGAATGGCGGTAAACAGCTCGGCGGGAATAAATCATCCAGTGTCGCTCCAACACATAAAAGCAAAATTATTACATTGCAGCATCGGTCGTTCCTTTTTTCCCTGCGAGTGATAAAATCTGTACAACACACTTTTTCTTCAAGAATGAAGCATCTGATCTGTTTCATTACCTCTTATAAAGCGACCGTACGTACCCAGAATCATATATACTTACCCTCTTACGACAATAACCCCTCACATATTGTTCCTAACGGCTTAAATACAAAACAACAGCTACGAGTTGAGAACAAAAGGACTGCCTGGAGTTATTCGTAGCTTGCATCAGAATTTCTTTTCCCCTGCAGAGAAATGTCCCTCGTAGCTGGTGCCACAAATGAAACTGTGCTCTCATCGCAGCCAAATCAGAGAATTAGTGGAGCGGTGTGTAGGTGTCGCCTTAGTGGGGGCTGTGCTCGTACGACGGGAACATCGACTTCCGGGTTTTCGGGGGCGGCGGCGGAGGCTTGCTCTCGATTTTCATCGGCAGCGGCGGAGTGAACTGTGGTGGAGGGAGCGCGGAGGGAGAGTTTCACGTTAGGATTTCAAATGCAAAATAAAAACAGAATATTTTAACGTTTACATGTGGTTAAATATGCAATCGTGAGGGGGTGCTGGTCCCTGCCGGCAGACGTACCTCTGAAGGGAACCCGGGGTTGTCAATCTCGTGCGGGTGTTTCTTCGGAGGCATCGGCGGGGGGGTCCCTGGGGTGTCAACGGTACTGACATCATTGTCACTGAGAAGTGATGAATAACCTGCCACAGGAGAGAGAACAGAAGCATCAGACCACATGCGTCAGTGAATACATGTGTGTGTGAGTGTGTGACCTGATTTGGGTGAGCAGGCGTGATTCTCCTCCTCGCCCGTGTGTGCGAGGTGGAGCTTTGACAGGAAATGAAGTGATGACATGCAGCGCGGCGTGTTTGTCAGGCGACTTACTGGAGCTGCGTGGTGTGCGAGGTGTGTGTGGAGAGGCAGGTAGCGGGCTGAGGGGATTGGACAGGCTGAGCTGGGATGAAACACCCTGGAACAGGGAGAGGGTGAGCCGCCGGTCTCCTAACTGTAGACTCTTGGGCCTCTGCTGCTTCTCAGGAGGAGTCTGGATGCAAAAACAAAGACACAGGCTTCCATGTTAAACACTCATGCATAATGGAGCTACTCCCAATCCACAACTGAACAACAGGAACCTAATATTTGGATGACGCGCTCGTGTAAACAGCTTATATGATCACCTGAATGAGGATGTTGCACACAGACACAGAAGTTCCCATGAAGTCAAACATGATGTTTGAGTGGATTTATTACATTTGCCTTCCTTTATATCTCACTAATAAACCAGAATCCGGCCCAACGATGGCAAAATAAAGGTTTTGTAGGAGTTGCAGACTTTGTATTTTTCTGTAAAACCTTTAAAAAAAATCATGTTGATGAGTCATCCTGCACTCCGGGTGAGTCATCAGCGCCGGAGTGTTTCTAGAGGCCAGTTCTCGCAGATTTCTAACTAAAAACAACTTTAGAACTTTATGCACTGATTTGGGTGAAAGTAGAGGTTCTGATTCTCCCTCTGAAGTCGTCCCGCTGTCGTCGACTCTGGACAGAAAGCTTCACTCGTAGCTAAAGTTTCTGCTCACTGCTGCAAACCGGAACCGCACGGTACGCAGACAGTTTTGGTGCTGACGGGATCGATCGAGTTTCCTGATGGACAGATGCTGGTAGCTTGGTTGCTAAAGTGACCGCTAACTGTGACTGATGCAGCTGGTTAGCACAGTCGGTACCGAGTGTCGGTATCTTTCAAGGTATTGTATCGGAGTTAGTAATTCCAGGCTTGAGGGTTCACTGGAAGCCGGCCGTCGCCGACCTGGCCCAGATTGGCGGCTTCATGGCGAGGGGGGCGTGACACACCTTCAGCACTACAGTCATCATCAATCAATAACATCGACGAGTCCCTCACTAACGCAAATATGCAGATAACAATCCAGCAGCCACTTCATGGGAACTTTAAGCAACAAAAGTAAAAGTAAATAATACAAATATTTACATTTATCTGATGCCAATAATCATATGTTGTATTTATCGCTATTCTGGATATTATAATCCTTTTTCAAATAAAATCTCATTGATGGGGAAAATTAGTCAGTTGTTATGATTACAGTATTCATCCATTTGCTTCACCAGGAAACTTGTGGATATACAGTTTATGAAAGTAGCACCTGAAGATGAGAACGTACCTCATCGGCGTCTGACGGCCTCTCCAGGAGGACCTGGGATTTGCTCACGCTCCACTCCTTCCTGTTCTTTCTGCCGATCCTGTTGTCCTCCTCGGAGCGGGACAACATGGAGGTCCTGCGATCGCTGGGACGGGACAACAAGGAACTGTTTGTGAATAATCGGGAGGGAAAAAAGGGGAGAAAGATGAAACGGAATGACGTGTAATCATGAAAACAACTAGTGATTTGAGCAAAAAGGATAAAAAAAACAAAAAAAACATGAGTGTTTGAAGAGAGCAGCCTGTGTAGTGATGGCAACACGATGTCAGACAACAGCAGACGGTGGGAGAGGAAGACGAGGGGGAGCAGGAGAGGAGGGGAGACTGACTCTTGGGAGGAAATGCAGGAGGGTCCATCTGAGGATGCGGAGCCGCTGGAGAGGCCCGAGGAGGCGTTGGAGAGGGTTGAGACGGTGGACATGCGACGCAGGGTGGAGGACAGGATGTAGGGCATCACCACGGAGCCAACGCGACTCTTCTTCCTCTCAGTGAGCGAGCAGGGCTGGGACACACAAATGGGATTAAGCATCATCGGGGAGTCTTGGCAGGGGAGGAGCACAATGACAGGCTGAACTCGGGTTTGCGACGGACCGGCTAAAGGAAGATTTATGGTCCTGCGCTAATATAATGTACACTGCTTTGAATGAGAAGCGTTTGATAGGGCGGCGAGAGGGCCAATAGCTTAAGTTGGCACCCTCTTACATTGAATTGAGTTTTGCGGTTGGCAACGCACCAAGGTTATGACGCCATAATGCTTCTCCACTTTCTCCCGAAGGTCTGCGAAGCAAGTCACCAGACGGTTGTGTAAGGGCTTCAGCTGCTCCGTCGTCTTCTCCCCGTGGATGCGAATCCCATCTGCCAAGAGAGGGATCTGGAGGGGAAGACGAGCGTGTTACGAAACGCGTTGTGCTTTGAGGCCGGTGTCCATGACAGTGACGGCGGAGGGGCTCACCTGCAGGGCGATGAGCTGTTTGAGGACCTCGATGCGCTCGTGGTCCTCTGGGTGCTCTTGCATGTAGGTGTCCGTAAAGAACGCCTGCAGAGGATGAAAACAGGAGGAAAGTTGGGCAGCTTGCTTTGAAATATAGCTGCAAGAAGCAACGAACAGGTTTCCACAGCCTGGCGGAGAGGCCGGACGGTCCCCTCATGAATAAATCTAGCTGAGAACAGACTCCAGGCCAGTTTAACTCGTGTTGGTGAACAAAGGACTTACAGAGTCACATTAATATTGCAGTTGTATGTTTCAGGCCCATCTGTTGTTGTGTAGTTTGGCCATATTCTATAGCAGCAGTAAGTAAATGAGCAAAATGTGTCCAACTCAACGTGCCAGCGCTCTGCATCCTCCATTTCTACATTTCTAGAGGTCCACGAAGATCACAGACAGTTTCTAATCACACGTGTCGTACATCGCTCACATGGTGCTGCTGAGCCAATCAGATCTGCGTGTTGTTAAAGTCGACAGAGACATTAACAGCTTTTAATCAAGAACAGATTCCTCCGTGTTCCTTCTTCCCACAGGCGGTTCAAAATCAGTATGAATCATATCTGAGACTGTGGAGATTATTAAAAGCTTCAGCGTGGAGCGCCCAACGCAAACATACAGACTCAAACCGAACTGAGGGGGGAAGAGATAAAATATGTTTTATGGCTCTGAGTCATAACGCATGCTAGACACGATGATGTTCTGGACCTCTGCTCGAGGAGACGTTTGTCTAACTTGACCTCTTTGAATTTTTATCTTTCTTTCTCTGAATCCATTTATCTTGGATCTGCAACATTCACTGGACAGCAGAATATTGTTTTTTAAATTAGTTACTGTTGAACCACAGCTAGAATCTGACTGATCATTCTGTGCCTGGTCCTGCAGGTAGTGGACTCATTTCTGCACGGCTCTGTTGGATCTGAAGACCGGTACCAGTTGGCTCTATAGACCATCTGTTCCTCTGTGGTCCACACGGAAACATAAAGTCTGTCCCTCACACGATGAATCCCACCGACTTTGTCAGTTCTGACTTTTCTTCTAGTTTCACCAGAAGCGTCTCTTCTGTGTATCTGCACCTGATGAATATTTTCATTGTCAACTAATCTGTCGATCATTCTCTCGATTAATTGATTAGTAAGGTCTGAAACTTAGAGCTGAAATGTCTCATCCACAATCCAAAGATATACAACATGAAGAAATATTCACATTTAACCAGCTGGAATCAAAGAATTTGGACTTTTTATTCTTAATAATTGCTCAAAGTGAATATTCGATAACCCAACAATTAGCCTTGTTGCTCCACTTAGCTTAGAGTTCAGAGCTGATTAGCTTCTCATTATTGTCGTTATCGGCAATAACTGAGTATTGATCAGGCTTCTAGGCTTTATTTGACAGAACAGTTTAGAGAGTGACATGAAACAGGGGAGGGAGGGGAACACATGCAGGAAGGGGTCAAAGGTCAGAGGACAAAAAAAAAAAAAGAAAAGCCAAACCTTCTCATAGTTGGAGAAGCCGCCCATGACAGCCGGGTCAACGATGCCGCTGAGCATCATGGACAGAGGGTTGATGGACAGAGAGCGGTCGCAGGCCTGCTGCTGCACGAGGTTACTCAGCTTCTCATTGGCCATCTCCATGGTCTCCACGGCGTTCTCCAGAGGACTGATCTCCTCCTGTTTCATCGGGAGAGCGACGGCAACAATCACTTTCAGGACGCGAGGGAAACAAGAAGCAAACCGTTTCAACGTCGAGGCTGCTCCTTACCACCGAGACAGATTTGACCTCGAACCACTTCAGGATCCCGGGGAAGCGATAGGCGGTGATGTAAGTCGTCCTCTCGATCCACATGGTCTGTAGGGCAGAATTAATACCAATAAAATATAAAAGGGTGACATTTTAGTGTCGTCGTTAATCTCCAGAGGGAGGCATGTGCAGAGACGGGCTTGTTTATGCGTTTCTTTTGTGGATTTATGGCTGTGTGCTTACATATATGAGCCGGGTGCTTTAGAGTAAGTTTAAAAAGTGCTCACCGCAAATTCATTGTCTGGGTCCTTTTCACCTTTCCTGAAGGGCCGGGAATACTGGAACTGGTCCACTTCATTGGTTCTGTAATAGCTGCGAGAGAACAGGGAAGGACAGCGGTGAGTTAGCGGTTTGACCAGAGAACTATAAATCCCTGGGTGTTCACGAGAAAATAAATCAGCCTTTAAGTGTTCTGTTACGCACTTTAATATCTGCTCTGGAACCCCCTTGTCTTTAAACTGGTGCGGCACGGTGAGAACAGGCTTGACGGTGAAGCTCTGGATGTCTGAAGTTCAGCTAAGGATAAGAGCAAGATTATGTGGAGGAGAAGACAAAGCAAAGTTTTATTGGATCAGATTATTTTTAAATCTGTAATTGTCAGGAGTCCACAGCTGAGCTGTAGCTGAACTGAGGCGCCGCCGCGCTTCAAGTCTGACGTCACAGCGCTCAGAGAGTCAGAGCGGACGGGCTCGTGTTCAGCAGGTGTGTTTACCTCCATCACCATCAGTGTGCAGCTGATTAGCATGCTAACATTTGCTGATTAACAATTAACGCAATGTGCAGCTGATGTTAATGACATTCTTCTTCTTTTTTTAGATTTAGTCATAAAGCATCAGACAGACTTTAATATTGACCTGATGTTGAAAAGTTATATTTGTAGAAAATCTCTTAACTTCCAGAAAGAAATCACTAAATCTAATTATCTGACAAACAAAGAAAAACAATAATAAACACTTCCTGTCTGTGGACTCATTGCTAAAGCTATTAGCGTGCTAGTAGCGCATGCATAGCAGAGAAAGTGCAGCTAAAATTTCCCAATGCTAACATGTTAGCTTGGCAGCTGTGAGTCCTAACAACAGCCATGTTTGTTGTGATAATGTTGGCGACACATGAGGCGACTGAACACGGCTAACGATGACAACAATACACAACCAGTTAGCACAAAGCGCACACCTTTAGCAGTGAGCTACACCTGCTGGGCCAGGTAGCTTTTATTTCTGTGTTTATGAGACTAAAGACAGTTAAGCGACCGAGCCGCTAACACATCTCCCAGCTAGCTGATGAGCGCCGTTAGTGATGGATCTGTTCTGTTCTGTGCAAAATTGGTTCTGTCAGTTAAAGAAGGTGCCCTCATATGTGCCTGAATGACTTATTAAACATACATCTTTCAAACTAGTTAAAATGGTTCCTCTCCATTGTAAATTTAATAGTTCACTTTTATCTAAAAGAGAATTTAATGAGGGGATCAAAATATCTTTTTGGACCCTGCGGGAAGTTTCCATTTTCTGTTAAACAATAACTGTGGGAGGTCCAGAACTGATAATATGTTTCAAACATCACATGAGAGATCAGAAGATGATAATCTCCCTCCACAATTAGACAAACGTCAACAGGAATTAGACGAGTTTTATAGAAAGAAAGACGCTTTGATACCAAACAGATTAAAACTGAGTGAGAAAGATAACAAGTACAGTTTAAATATAGATAAAAGAAACAATGTTTACAATAGAGCAAGTCACTGTTTTGACATTTTAATCATTTTAATAATGAAACAATCTGAAATGTGTCAGTTTCATATATTTAATTAATCACTCTGAAAGAGGAATTTAACTTTATATTCATAGATATTGCTCCATTTACATCTCTGTGAGTCCATAATATTACGAGCACAGGTCGTAGACATTATAAGTATAAACTGTATACAGGGAGATCTTTTCATTTTGATTATTTAAAAAAGTAGCTTTCTCTTGGTGGTTTCTACTATTTTATCGATATAGGTAAGTTATTTCATTTCATCCTGAGGGGGGCGAATAAATCTAAATCTCATAGCTGCTGAGTTAAAACCCACAAATGTTCATTCACACACAGAAGGCGGACGCTGCCGTGCAAGCTGCCAACTGCTCATCAGGAGCAGTCTGGGGTTCAGTATCTTGCTCATACTTGGTCATGCAGCCAGAGATTGGAACCAGCAACCTTGCAATCACTGGGCGACCTGGAACTGCGTTCGGTCTCTTCGTTAGAGATGCGCTGCTAACGTAGCTAAACGAAAAGCCTTCGTGTGGCTGATGGTTGTATAAGGATACGCTGTGCAGGTGAGTTGCTGATGTTGTCACCGGGCGGCGCTGTGCTGGTCATGCGCGTGGCGTTGGGGAACTGAGAGAGCAGCTTTAAGCTGAAGTCTTCCAGCCACTCGTACTCCTTCCCCCGGTAGATGAACATCTTGTTCTGCGGCGGAGAATAAGCAAATTAAACTCAATAAAAAGCTTGAATTGTGATGCTGTGATTGGAGCTTATTTCCCCCATAATGCATCAGAGGTGAGCTTGAGCAACGCCATGAATTCAATTTCTCCATTCCAGCATTCCCTCGTGTCATCAGAAAAGCCAATAACCTTTATCGGCGTTATTGCACATCGCCCTGAGAAATGTTTAAAGAAGCAGCTCGTGGCGTGAGCTCGCTGCATGATGATGTCCATATTTATTGAAATAGGTAATTATTTTCTTACCCTGAGGAAAGAAGGGAATCCGAGGCCGTAATATCCCACCGCAAAGTACTCGGGCTGCGGCCGCATCGCATGCATTATGTTCTCATAGAACTTGGCCTGCTTTTTCTGTGGCAGAGGACAAAGAGGATGGTGAGGCTGCAGCACACACACACACACACACACACACACACACACACAAACACACACAAACACACACACTGAGATGTAATTAGTCTCTTTGTTGTCGCAGAATGAAATCGTTGAAAATAAATTAATTTCAATAACATCTTCCAAAAAAAAAAGAAAGAAAGAAATGTGATTGCTTTCATTTTTCTTTTATGCAATTATGAGAAAAAGATTATTGGAGCATAATCAGACTTAAGAACGACCGCTGAGAGACTTTATAAATAGATTCATTCAAACTCAGGAAACATCAGGAGGGTGGGCGGAAACAAGTCGACGAACAGGTCGACACGATTATCTCTTCTGCATCTCCGCAAGTTGTTTTTTCAGCTTATTGTGCTCAATTCTTGTCCACAATCAGGCGTCAAGAGTCTGAATGAGGCAATAATGACACAATCATGTACATTCAGGCTCACGTCGGTCAGTAACGCTGCCGTCTTCGCAGGTTTTTGAGTGTGATTCTGTTTACAGCTGCACGTGTCCTCTTACCAGCAGCTGGCTCAGCTCCATGAAGTCAAACATGTGGCTCTCATGCATCTTTGCCAGCTGCTTTCCCAGCTCGATGGCCTTCTCCCACATCTGAGAAGACAAAGTGCATCGCTCGGTTAAGAAGAGAGGACATAAAGCAACGACATAAAAAAACACAGGAGCACGAGCGAGACTTCTGCCATCTGGCTCCTGCGGCTGTCCTCTGTGAAAACCCCACCCTGCCGGCTTAGAGGGAAAACATTTGCAGCCGGCGAGAGATCCGAGTACCGACACAACAAAGAAACCTGCGGCTGGTGCGCCAGCTTAAGCAACTTCCCCCTCGAATTTCAAAATACCCACTCAGAGGGCAGATTTCAGAGAATTCTTTGGGTAATACATGAAGATATAACAATGTGTAACTTTGCCGTTAGCTCACATGCAGGGAAGTTTGAGGTGGGCGGCGTTAGATCAGCCACGCCACGGACTGAATGTTGTGCATCTGATGTTTGTGTAGCTGCAGTAACTTGCAGATAAATGGCTGAATATGTAGTCATAGAACTGGAGTTACATCTAGTAACCTTTGCACACCAAGTCTTATTTATCTTGGGTGTGTGTGCGCGTTTCCTTAATCCGTTGTTGTGCACCGACACTTTGAGACAAAGGAGTCGCTGAGCAGGACACAATGATTCTGTGGTCTTGAAAAAACTTCTTGAACAAAAGATAAAGACTACTCCCTCCATCAGAGGAAGTGAAGACCCGCTGGATTAACTGTAGCTCTGATTGAATTGTGCCTCTTATATATATTTGCGCTAAACATTTTACTTTGGGCTGCGTTCTCAACGAGGCCCAGCTACATTAAAAGGACGGATCCAAGAGGGAAATTTCTCAAAATTGCAATTTTTGTCTCATCAAAGGCAATAAATCATCTTCCTCAGGAGAAATAAAGACAAGGACAGAGCAGGAGACGAGATTCATCTGAGACAAATTATCCTGTATGACCGCAGAAACTAAGAAAAGCTGTTATTTTGTTTTACTCATTGGCCTCTCCGAGTTTTGTTTTATTTGTTTTATCAGAAATAAATCATTTTTTATTCAGTGATCGCTGAATTCTGACCTGTTTCTCCTGAAAACCCCCCTGAGGAGAAATAAAGAGCAGAAGTGTAAATCAATCTTACACGAGTTAAATCCAGTTTGAGAATAACAGAAGCACCAGAGAGAGTTCTGCTGGGCCCGCCGGCCTCTCACAGGGTTTTATACTTAACATTATAGAGCAGTAAATACACAGTGAAGAGAAAAAGACTTGATGATTTAGATCTGAATGTTGTCAAAGGTTGGTATCAGGTGCGTCTTGTGTACGTCTGATAAATGCTTGGCGGCAACAACTTCAGAAAGGAGAGGATGGATCGTTACGGAGCTCGAGCGTGGAACCTGTGATTTAGTCTTTTGTTGCTTGACTTTTTTTTTTTATAACGATGCTCGCGTAACGTTGAGCCTCATCTGAAGCTGATTATAGAACCAGAGCACTCGGTCCGATATAATAAACTGTTCACGTTCTTTATTGTGCAAACCTACTAAATCCTGCAACACAACCTCAGCCGGCTCTGTTGTTAACGTTGCACTGAAGCTCCTCCTGCTCTGTGAGCCTCATCAGGAAGTGTTGCTGCTGAATGTAAATGTTCTTGATAGACGTGCCCTGAGTTGAACTCTCTTCTGTTGTGCTGCAGTAAATATACTTTCCTACAAATAAATGCTGGTGGGATGTCGAATCCTTCTCTTTGTCTAACTCCGAGAATTAATCACATTACATTTACTAATTTACCAACATCATCAGGCAGGCTCATTTTTCTTTCTTTCAAGATTCAAGAAGCTTTATTAGCTTTATATAAGCTTTATAAGGGAAATTTAAGGCTTTAAGTCAGAGTTAGACGACGTGGCCGGGGAAAGGGAAGTCTGGGCTCGCTGCTGAAGGACAAGCGGTTGACAATGGATGGATGGAAAGTCAAATCATAACCCAAATAAAATAACAGTTTTGCGGTTACTTCTTCTTGCTAGCATGCCCCTCTGGGTCGTCCTCGAGTCCTGGGCCTGAAAACCTCCTCCTGGGGGTCCAAAGCAAATGTCACACCGGTGTAAACAAAACCAACACCGCCCTGATCCCCAGTCTGGAACACTAGCTGCTGAGCTAACTGAGCTAACTGAGCTAACTGGCTAGCAGCAGCTACAGTTAGCAGCAGGTTGATTTTGGAGGCCCCTGCGTGGACAAACGTGTTCGTGTTTCCACGTTCAACACGACAAAATATAAAACATTTTCTAAGAAAAAAAAACACCTCCTGCTTCTTTTTTACCTGACTAACGTACTACTCACTGTAACTTCACCTGGGAAAATGTAAACACAGGCTCTTCCAGTCGACACGCTAACCTGGTAGAAGGTGTTAAGAAAACTGGAAATATAGAGGCATCAGTATCAAATTGAGAGTGTTTCAAAACCAGTTATAAAGTCCTTATCTTGAAGATGTTTCCTTAGGATCATGTTTGAGTGCACTATCACTTTTTAGGACGCGTCACCCTGCAGCTAACGCTCACCTTTCCTTTGTCCAGATAGCAGATGATCTCCTGGAAGAGCCTCTCCTTCAGCTCCTGCTGGGTCCACACGTGATCTCCGTCTCTGGGGATCAGATGAGGTGCGCAGGGTTTGTCCGACCACTGAGGAAGAGAAATCAACACGCAGGTAAACACTGAGAAGCATCGCGTTTCTTAGCAAAGATTCAAAGAGCTCAAACATTTAAAAAAAAGAAATCTGCTTTGAAGTGTCGCAGACCTCCAGCAGCTCAGCGTGCAGCAGCAGAGTGTAGGCCGCCTCCGTGTAGTTCTCACAGTCCAGGTGCAAATCTCGCAGCTTGTACAGGTACCTGGGTACCAGAGCACATCGGTTACACACAGTTAGCCCCTCAGTCCAAACACCATTAGTGTGTGTGTGTGTGTGTGTGTGTGTGTGACTCACCGGATGTAAATGTCCTCCCTCTTTTTTTCTTTGTAGAAATTCTGAAACAGAATAATTGCATATAAAAAAACCCACATATTTTCCTCGAGCACTTCCCAGAACCGGCCCGGGTGATGATTTATGCACACACACACAAATGGCACTGGCACATATAGGCGCAGGGCGTACCAGCACGTTGACGGTGCAGCTCATGCGGTGCTCAGGACTTTCGTCGTGTGTGATGGTGCGGTACGCCAGCAGATTCTCCAGCAGGCTGCTCAGCAGCAGCGCCAGCTCCTCTCCCGACTGTGACAGGTATCTGTGGCGCCTGCAGTGCTCCAGTAAGCTGCACATACAAACAAACTTCAATCACGGACTGCTCTTTAGCTGTAAAGTTTATCAGTTTGCCAAAGTCAGACCATTAAAATCTGTTTTTGAGATAGTTTGGGGCGGTATATTCCTCCTCCGAGGGGTTTCTATTGATTACAGGTTGCTTAAGATTCTAACAGACGTTCGTGTCCTTCTGGCTCCTCGAGGACTTCTTCAAAAACACAATCTTAAAGACCTTTGTTGTATTTTAGAAGCAGTCCTATGTGAGTTCCCTATCACACAGAGTCAATGGATTTTTCATCGGCGCGCTGTAATACTTAAACAACTTTCAGAATAAAAGAAATATTTTCTGTTTGATCCACTCCTCCGCCTTACGTTTTCTCCAGGAGGACTTTGTACTGCTCATCCCCTCGGCCTCCTTCTACCTCTTGATCCAATTTTGTTATCAGTTCGTTCTCAAACTGCAAAGAGATAAGAAGGGAATTAATAATCACACCATCATACGCATCTCAAATGTCATATTTAGCCGCGAGCTGCTTCACTTGACTCAAAACAAAAAGCACCAAAGTGCAGTGAAGTTCTGAAATCGCTTCTTTTTTTTTTTTTTCACCGTTTCAAACGTGCGTCCAGGGCTGAAGTTGTGCTCACACTGCATCATATCAAAGAAGATGGGGATGGTGGCTTTCCTCAGCTCCGGCTCGGGCACCAGCGTGACCTCCAGAATGGGCCCGACCATGGCCGGGATGAACTTCATTTTGTGGGGGCCTGAGGGACAACAAAACATTATCACACAGAAATATCGGAATCTGATTTGAGAAGGCAATAAGCTGCCTCTTCATTTCTCAACAAACAGAGGACAAATCTAATAATGTGGTAAACAAAACAACAAGACTCCGTGAAACTGGACAATATAAAATATTGTCTTGTTATTCCCCTCGCATTACCGGAAGGCACTGAATAAACTATCCTTGATAACAGCGGCATTATCACATGCTGCAGAGCACTCACCCAGATTGTACCACATGTCTCTGATCTTAAACCCAACAGTCTTCCTCATGTCGCCGTATCTGTGGTAAAACGTACAATCAGACGTGTTAAATGAAGTTCTCTCTATTTAAATAATCTTTCTGATGAATTGTAAATGATCTCACTTGTTCAGAATCTTATTCCGTTTCTCTTGAGAGAACGATTCCAGCTGCAGTGTCTTGTGGGTGAGGAACGCCACAGTCAAATGAAAGTAGTTATTCCACAGCTGCGAGGGGAGCAGGGTTTTCAAATATTAATACCCTAATTACCTTCTCATAACACAGGCTTTTGATTTTGTGATTAATAAGATATGTGACCTCTACCGAGGTGACGAGCGAGGAGACGCACCTGCAGCTCAAAATGCGCCTGGTCCAGAAAATACATGTTGAGGACGTCTGAGTACTGGTTGATGGCCCGGAGGAAGACCTGCATCTGCACCAGGTTCATGATCATCCAGTCGGCCGGGAACACATTACCCATCAGGTCCTTAAACATGATGAAGGTCTCCATGAGGAAGTCCTGAGGGTGGAAGAAGAAGAGTTAAATATTTACTGCACGCTGGCACTTTCAAGAAATGGGTCATTACATGTGAACTCACTGAGGCGCTCCCATTTAAAGAGAAACGCTCGCCAAAATGCAACCGAGGGTCTTTTTGTGAATGTATATGAGTCAAACGTTTGTTTAAAAGCATAATTACGACGAAAGCGGCACTTTTAAGATTAACCGTAGTTTCATTTTCAGGTCAAAATCATTTTCAATGGAGTGCTAGGGGCAAATACTATGTTAGCATCAAAATCTCTGTTTTTAAAACACTAAGAAGATTCGACACAACATGAAACTTTGCTGGTAGCATCACCAGGGTCTCTACACATGAACTCCAGCATTGAGAACATTGTTTGTGTACACAGAGTTACTAAAAAGAAGGTTTTTGAACAACTCACGTTAGCAGCTGCTTGTTCCGCTCGCCGCCGTCAGTGGAGAAGTGTAAATTTCTGAATGTGACATAACCTGGAGGACAATTAAGGTGGAACGCTCCTAAAGCTTAGTTCCATATAAATGCAGATAATTTGTTGTTTTGTCGTTAGTGAAAAACAATATTGACCTTGAAGTTGAAAAAGGAGCCTCATATAA
>OMLP01040586.1:0-17103 GCA_900302685.1 Spondyliosoma cantharus | reverse complement strand
AAGGTTGGAAAGGAGGAGGCCATATGCTGCAAAATTTGGAAGAACCTCCGCGATTTTTTATCTTATCTTATTGTTAAGTGTTATCTTATTGTTTACCTGTTTGCTAATAAACCGTGGATTTACGTAAGTGCTGTCTGCTGTGGTTGTGGTCAAAGACAAGTGAAATTACGTGGCTGAAAAACTAGCGTGACATAATGCTCAAAGTGGCATTAAGTAATAAAAACAGATAAGTTATTAAGATAGATACTTACAAACATACACTCAGGAATGTTGATGGCTGACCCAGGTAGAGGTGCAAATGTGTGCCAGTGGTGTAGAATAATAGACAGCCAGGTGCACATGAGGACACTATTCATATGATAACTGCTGCCATACACTCTGGAATGTTGATGGCTCATCCAGTGACTGTTGTCATTGACGCCAATGCTGCTGCAAGTTCTTCCATTGTTTACCTTTTATTCTTCTTCTAGTGCGTAGAAATAGCAAAGTCGGTAGCCTTTCCTCAGTTGCGACACCTCTGTTCAGGAGAAGACAGCAACTAGTGTCCCGACCACCACGCGCAAGTATATATAGTAACGGCGCTCCCGTGACGTCACGTTGTCGCGCAACAGGTCGAGAGCGGCGAGTATACTGGAGCCTTTATCTCTGCTGTGATCAATACGTAACGGCCATGTGATAGGGAAAGGCTGGTGGACAAACTGGATGGCCGCACATAACAAAGTTCCATCTGATTAGAGCAGCACTGCAGATTACGTACTGTGGGTCCTCTGTACATATTTGCTCAGAGGCATTAATCAACAGTGGATGGACCACTCTGAATAATAAGCGGGGTGATTATGAAGCATTGAAATGCCGCTCTTGTTCGTGATTCTTGGCATGAGCTGGTTTACAAGCTACTTGTTGGTTGAAAGTGATACGACAACACCAATTGTGAAACACAATAGTAAATCAGTGAGCAATCAGTGTGTTTTATTTACTTTAAAATTTGCACCTTCCACAAACACATGATTTGATTAATGGCTTCGTTTAGCATCTGCCAGAAATCAGAGAAAGTAAAAAAAAACAACATAAAAGTGTTTGAGTCCATGTGTGCCGAATTTGAACATAATCAACAAATGTGTTCAAATTGCTGTCTGTGCCATTCATTTAGATCTTCTTTTTTTTTTTTTTTTACAGATAATCTTCTTGAGTGTGTTGCTAAATTTGAGATCAATGACATCTCAGATTCAAAAACATGTTTATACAACATCACAGAGATTAATGACAAATGTTACTGTCTTAAGTACTAAAGTATTAAAAAGAGGCCATTCATGCTCTTATTATTCAGTCTAATGAACTGTTTGGTCTTTATATGAGAAAACTTTTTTCATTTAACATTAACTTGTTGCTTACTAGCATGTATATCAGTAGCACTGGCCCTTTATTAGTCATTGTAAAGCACTTATTAATGTCTTATTCTGCATGACCATATCCTACAACTAAACAGCCTCTAATATTGAATTTGTTTTGAGTGAGACCTAGAATTCAGACCCTATTAACGCGTGTACCCGAATACAAAGTGTTACCGATTGTTCCTTTTTTTTGTAGCCACAGAAAAACACTCTCCAGTTGACTGTCAGTGTTATGAATGACTGTGTATTCACCTTTACCCAACAGCTGTCCCCACACCTCATTTCATCTTTTAACACCCAGTGCAAGCTGATTCACAGTGGAGGTAACAAACAGTAAATAAAAACACTCACCGACAGCAGACTACAAACAATTTAGTGTACTTCAGTGTGCTGCACCAAGGCAAAAAAACCTGCCAACCTACGGAAAAGCATTGACTCGTAATATCTGTATAACTGGCACTGATTTGTAATCTGACACCTTTCAGCACTAGTTGCTATTTGACAATGGGCACGATAATGAAAAGGTATCATTTTAGCACATCCTGTAATTAACCTCATGAATATATATTGGTTTGTTGTTTTTTTTTCCCCAGCATCTTAGATTTTCACCTTTCCATCTAATCAACACCCTCAGCAGCAACTCAATGTTATTAAGCCACAACCCAGAAAGAGAAACTGCTGACTTATCCTTTCATTTCTCTGCATACAAAAATTGACTTTTTTTATTGCGAGTAAGCCAAATCTCTCCAGATAAAGTTGACGAACTGAGACAGTGTCATTCTCAAAGTTCTTTGACGTCTCATACTGACTGACAATGATCGTTTAAAATCCGCCTCACGGGAGTGCGGCGCTCCAAGTAATGGAGATAAGTGCTAATTGGGGTCACATGCTCCGTGCTTAATTCCCCAGCCTTTACAATATCATGTACATGGTATTATGAGTCTGCTCCGAGTCAATCTGGAGAATCCATTACATCATTTAGAAAAAGTTGACAGCAGTCAATTAATATTAGAGCAGCCACGCCGTGTGCTCACCACTTGTCCGTCTTAAAAATGTTTGCGAGTGAAAGTATTAGCAGGGATTAGGAAATTAATCTTGTCACAGTGCGAGCAGGTGGCAGTGCGCTCCCACAACTCATTCCTAGAGAATTTCAACCGGTCAGAGCGGATTAAAAGAAAAGTTACATATTACAGACCTCATTCAGTGTTTCAGTGCACTCAGTACCTAACCTTGTCTTCCTGTGATATACCTTTGCAAAATGTCTGAAAATAGCATTACGTCAAGACAAAAAAAAGAGAAGAAGGCCACTCACTGTTGTTTTGGAACATTTATTATTTAATTTGACACATTTCATTTTCTCGCCTTTTGGTGGGCAGAGAATTATCAATACCTGGCAGCGGGACAATGTTCTGACCAACGGGAGCAAAGATATACAACGTCTCAGCTGCAGAAGATGGATTCAGAGGCTGACTAATATGACTAATATTAAAGTTGGCTGTGTTTATCTGTGACCAATGCGTTTAAGAACCGACAGAGTGAGAACATTTTGTGTTCACAGTCAAAACTGAAAAGTGAGAAGGAGCCAAAAAAAAGCCACTTTGCATTTCATCAAGATCATCCAACAAAACTTTACTTCGTATTTACTATTTACTTAGAAAAAGATCTAGATGTGTTTTTTTCTACTTTATGATTTCACTCGAGTATTTTGACAAAAGAAGGCTGGAGGCTGTTTTTGCCCATGAATGACTTCTACATGGAATATGACTCTGTTGGTGCTAATTGCTCATTGATTTAACTCACCTGTCCTACACCACACAGGTCACTCGGGTGGTTTGTGGCTTTCTTAAGATGTCTACATGCAAGACAGCACCTTACAGAAGAGCATTCTGCTTTAGTTCTTTATTATATTCTCAGTTTAGTATTAAGCGAGGGTTGGTAACTTATATCCAAAGCACTTTTGTTCTGTTTATGGAAAGTCTCTTACGATCCTGACAGCAATCAACAAATTACATGCCCTGGAAACAAGAGAGAAATATCCAGTGCCTGTGGGTGTTGCATTCATGGAGAATGACCAGAAGGCTTCCTCATGGCTCGCCCAGAAACGGTTCACTTCGGCCTGGTGTGGAAATATTGCTATTGGCGAGCTTGTCGCGCAAGAATGGCCAGGAAAGAGCCGCCAAAATTCCCTGATACTAACAGGCTCGCTTGACAGTACACAGTCTCTGACCCTGATGTTCTGCAACTAACACTGAAGCATAAAGTGCCCAACCCCTGAGCCAAAGAAGTAGCTCCGGCTGCTAACCCAGTTAGCACCAAGAACATGCGCAAAGTGACGAAGGTACGTGAAAATGTATGTGTATATGACTGTGGCATTCAGTTGTTTATTTGTATATATACTCGACTCAAAAAGTTTGTTGAACATAGCGAACTATCTGCTAACACACATGTCCTAGCTGGCCAGCTAAGCTATGGGTCATTCATTCATTGTTCTTGAGGAGCGGTTCTGGAGGGACTCCTGAGAGAAGGGGGTCGGATTTTTTCGGTTGGATACTTGCCATATCTAGCTTGCCTGTACCCCAGCTTTAACTCTTCTGGAAGTTAATTTTTACACGTGTTCAAATATTAATACTTTAAATAATTGCTCTAGTTACATATTTGTACTCATCATCAAATGACTGTGCTTCCCTGCACTGACAGCACTGCGACTCCACCCTAAAGCAAAGTACAAACACTGACGCAACACTAACCCCGACCTATTCAGTCAAGATCACTTGTTTCTCTGCAGTTTCCTTCAGATTTTTGCACTTCCACTGCTCCCTGCAGCTCCTCTGGGTCCATCTCTCCGCCAGATTCCCTCTGGTGTCTTTCAATCACTGTCTTATCGTGTTATCAAAGACTCATGGCTGTAGATAATACAGCTCCAAGTAAGTTCTGCTAACACGCAAACTCTCTCTGCTTATGTAAGGTAAATTAGCCAGGCTCGATATGAAAATGTGGGCAAGAAGTTACAATAAACGTTTTTTTACTAATCAAAAAATGAGTGACTTTAATTTTAAAATGTAGTTTGGTGAGAGGAATAAATTCATCCTTGTTTTCAAGGGTATGTCCATTAATATTCTCTACTTAAGTCCCAAGTTATTTCTTATTAAGAAAGACATTTTATCCAACATTTTATCCAAACAGCTAGTCTTAATGTGTATATTACAATACTGAGAGGAGCTGCTGATTCGATAGACAGGCTGATCGCACAACTCAGCAAATTGTTTAAAAGCATACGAAAAAAACACTTCCCATTATGTGTATTTTCTTCTTTATTGCACTGTTAAACTGCCACAGAGAAAGCCATTTACTCAAAGATGTAACTTATTTTTTAAACTGCATTTCAGCTGCAAATGACTGCATAGTGCTGGACAAAGAATAAAGCTTGTCCTCGTTATTATATCAATAAAACCTGTGTGCGTGCGTGCGTGCGTGTTTGTAGCCGTCACAGGACACAGATGAGCAGGGAGGATCGGGTCACTGGGAACCCACAGAGGGAACTGAGGGGAGGAAAGGGAGGAGGTTAATGTGGAAATGAAGTGTCATTGCGTTTCACCTTCATTAGCCAGAGTCGCGGCGCGTTCTCACCCGGCCTTAGTGTAGTTAACCATCTCCGCTGCCGCTGTGCATAATGACAAAGTGCGGTAAATGGAGAGAGAAACGGGGTGACGCTCGCCTTGGGAGGGAGTGACTGTCGGAGAATATCGTCCCTCATCAGTCATTTATTTGCTATTTCATCACTGCTGTCACAGGGGGAAAACCTACAGTTACTTTAGTTCTTTGAGTTTTTATGTTGTCATTCAGACACAGGGATTAAGGTCACAGTGTTCCTGCTGCAGCGAAATATTTGCTGACATATAAAGCAGCACCTCTTTTCGGAATTGTTTGAAAGTGATTGGTTGGGTTACAGTAGTTAACGCTGTAACCTCACAGACGTTCAGAGTTTGAATATTTACATTTAGGGCATGTAGCAGCAGCAAATGTGAATATTTTCAATATACTTTCGCGTGTTGGAGCTGCGATGGACTGGCAACCGTTTCCAAAGAGCTAAATGTGGATTGAGGTAAAACAGTAATGGAAAAGTAGAGAAAGCATACGAATGGAAGAATTGCTGTCTTCAGTTTCTGTTTATGTGTTGTTGTTTTTTTACCTCATTACCTTTTATGCTTGACCAATCAAAAATATTTCTCAAATTTCCTTGTGTTGTTCTGTGTCAGAACTGCTGTTGTTCCAAGTTTTTGTTTCATGTTTTTGTAAGTATTTGTCTGCCTTTGGACAGTCCTTGATATGAAGGCTTTTATAGGAATCCTGTGAGTGTGCATCAATATTGAACCAGTTGAACCCAGAAATAACCCCAAAACCACATTTCAAAAAGTACATGACAGACAAATAGGGTTGTCACTGTTTGAACATGGCACAAACTGGAGGAATCTAGTTTTTGCCATGTTCAAAATGGACAACTTTTTTAACTTTCCTTCCCCTGGCATTTCACTGTGTTGTTATTGTTGACACAACATGGCTACCACTAGCAGCCTGGCTACTGTCCAAAACAAAACAAAAAAACAACGGTAAGAATCCCAATTTGACCAAGATACTCCGGTCTCAGCGCTATGAGAGAGGCACAGTAAAACACCCGGTTGTCTTAATAAGTAGACATGTTGTCACTTACTGATCTAGTAGAAAGAGTGCCGTTTTTCGAAACCGTCTGAACTCCTCGTGGGAAGGGGAAACACATACCAACTGGGGAACTGACTGACATCGGAGGTCTCCATCAAGTGAATGCCCGTCTGTTCACTCTTGTTTTACCTCGGTTTCTACACTTTGCCTCCTCCATCAGTGAGGTTTCTTTAGTTTCCACAGTTATTCCAGTTGTTCCAGATTTACCTGGGGATGGTGATATGGGAAAACAATGCCTCTTCCTCTGTCGGCTGCTAGTGGAAGCAAGACGTATGGAGAACCGATCAATACGCGGATGATGTCATTTTTCTATCGTTGTTACACTGTGCAATCAGTATTTACTTTGGAATGACAAGTTAAAATGAAAAAAGTTGTCTACTGCCAAAGTTTTGGCAAAGTTGTATAAGCTTGTCCTCTTTTCTGAATTGAACATGGGCACACTCTTGGAAATGATCATTTTATAGAGATGAGATCCCTGGTCTGATACTGACCACAATTACATTTGCTGCATGTCATTCCCTTCCTCGGAATGATATAAAATGATAACGTAGCTGAATTTCAAATGTATTGTCTGTAATCATGAAGAGACTTGTTCTTGAGTGGAAGGCATTCATTAACCGTCTGTCTCGTTGCTCTGTGACCTTTGCCCTCTGCAAATTGTATCATTGTTTTGTCTTTGATGGAGAATGAAAGAAGAATAGCAATCGGTGCTTTACATTACCCCAACATCAAATTGAAAGTCACCTGTTTGCTGTCTGTTTGTCATTCAAGTTAAGCTGCAAAGCCAACAGGAATTAACATAACAATATTTT
This sequence comes from Spondyliosoma cantharus, assembly GCA_900302685.1. NCBI lineage: Eukaryota > Metazoa > Chordata > Actinopteri > Spariformes > Sparidae > Spondyliosoma > Spondyliosoma cantharus. The sequence continues at coordinate 10,184 of OMLP01040586.1, read as the reverse complement.
TCTGGTGTTCTGACTGGGTGTTCTCATTTAAACTTTTCTCTATAAACAGAAAACTTTCCTACTAAACTCTGCATTCAGCCTTTTGGTCTTTCATCTGCCAGCGGAATCACCAAGCTGACGTGTCTTTTGTGAGTGTCTCTGGGAATACATTGTTTATAAAAAAAATACCATCATTATTAAAATGTGTCACTTTGTGACACCCGGAGAAATATGAGGCTGTCACAAGAATGAGATGCATTTTCTTTTGACTGACCAATATCAAGATGCTGAAATCTCATCAGTCACTTTAGGCTGCACGAGGTAAAAATCATCTCTCGAGAGTCTGAAAAACAGATAACAATTAAAATCCAGTAAGATAAACACAATGAGATCAATGAATCAGACAATTAACTTACACAAGACCGGAACAAGCAAATACAACGACAATAAAACAGACATAAAGTCATTGAGATGACATTGAGCTCCACGCCGACATGTTTACTGACGAACCCCGGCTTTTCATTTTTGTACATTTATTTATCCCTTTTTTTTATGGCGGAGCATTTTATTGCCGCAGCTGTTGTTTTCCATGTCATTTGTATTAAGGAATGAGAGAAGCATCCTCTCCCATCATTGGAGACACTGACACCACTGTGATTTATAATCCCTGTGAATAATTTGCAAAACATTCAATCTCTCCGTCTGCACCGCGATAGACTGATACGAACCTCCTCATTTAAGACGACCCGTGGGATGTTTAGGACGGAGTCTCTTTCAAGCCGGTCGCTGCAGGCTGAAGACACGGTTGGCTGCTCTGGACTTGTTAGAGCATCGTCATTAGCTGGTAACTTTATTTAGAAAAAAGAAAAAAAAAAAGAAGCATTTCTGGTGCTACATTTCCCACATTGTACAGTTGAGGCTCGCTTCAGTGCTATGCATCATGAAACTGTAATGGGGAGTGTATTTCAAAATGATGTGGAAATGTTTGCGCGGACAGATATGCAGACCTCGTCCTCACGCTGCTTGGTATGTTTTTCTTTATTTGCATTGCCGCATAGATAAATCACTTGACACCTTTATAGTTTGTGCTATGGACTACAGAGAATTGCTTTTTCTGGAGGATTGCGGTACCTTTGTGTACACAAGTGTGTGCTAGTCGATTTATCATCAGACAGTAATTTAAGTAATTAGGGCAGTTATAAATCTACATCTACCGAAAAAGGTTCAGGGACTATTGTGCAGTTCAAATAGTGTTTTTTTTTTGTCTTTTTAAACAAAGTACAGCAGTATCCACAGGGTAAACGCTATTTATCTTTCCCCTTTTTAGCCAATCAAAATTTGCATAGCTCCCAGCTTTATTCCAAATACGTACCATTTATTTGAGCCTCTTTGTGTCTCTTCCTGCTCGAGCAAATGAGTAAATAGTTTGTTTTCTTTTCTGAAGCAAGATAGCACATCAGCTCGAGGGTTGTATCAATATGCCCTTTTTTCCTACCCTATATTTTGGAGGCAATTCCTAGATACAACAGTCCCGATCTCCTCTGAGGCGTGCCCCAGATGAAACAAAGCATACACCTCAATAGGTCTCCATGGGACTGGCAGCTATCTGACTGGCTCTTGGAAGATTGACAAGTGAGCATTATTCTTCACAGGAAAGTGGCAGGCAGTCCCTTATGTGATATGGAGGCATGTGGAGGGCTGCTCTCTATCTTCCTCTCCGTGTGTCTTTCTTTTTTTCCTTTTTTTTTTAACACCTCTGCTATTCAAGCAGGCCTCTGAGCATTTAAATGATCAGAATTCTGCAACATGGCTGTCTGCCCCCGCGCTGTCAAATTTGGACGGATATGTTTCAGCAAGTGAGAGAGGTAGACACGGGCGATACACGTCCCACTACACAACCCACGCACACACACGCACGCACACACATTTGCCCACAAGTCCGGCGTCGCTCCTCCAGACAGGCAAACGCCTCTCAGCATACCCGGCAGTTGAGCCGGGGAGAAAAGTGGAAAAATGTGCTCCTCAGTGGAGATGCAGTCAGTCAGACAGCTGTCCAAAACCAGCAGCTATCTGTTCAGTTAGAGACTAAAGGGCAAAAGGCCAGAGTCTTTTTATTCAACTCTCACTCAGTCGTCAAGTATAAAAACTGAAGTGAATAACCTTTTATCCTTTTGTGTTTTACAGGAAAGTACTATACTTAAGTAAAAAAAGAAAAAAAAAAAGTCACATTTGAAAATTAAACACGACTGTGTTTGAGGGTAGCAGACTGAAATGTAACTGATAAAAGACGATACAAGCCAAAAGGATTTGATAGACAGTCACAGGTATTTTGAGGGCGTAAGAGATTTGTGACCTGTATTTTGTGCAGTGGGTCAAGAAACTATTACAAACACACTCGTCTCGTAGAGGAACAAATCAATACAACATAGTATGAGGATATTTTGAAATAGATATTTTATTATATAAATTAATAATAGTGCACATACAAATGAAACCTTTTGGTAAAATAATAATAGTTGCTGAAGGGGGCTGTGTAACTTTTTTGTTTGATTTGCATTGTTCAGAATACAACTTACAAAAACACAATAGTCCACAAATATTTGCATTCAGTTAAGTTGGAAAATGCAGACTGTTGACCCAAACATAATGTTTGCCAATACATCTTTGCAACGTACATTTCTGTAAACCAAAAATATGTTGAAAATTAAAGGGATAGTTCGGGTTTTTTGAAGTGGTGTCATATAAAGTACATATCTATAGTCGATCTGTTCCCTACCATAATTGCCGATCAGCACAGTCTCAGTTTGGAGAAGCAGAGAGCTGCTCCAGCCCAGACACTCAGCTTTGTACTGCAGTGAACGGAGTCCAGATGCAAAGCAAACTTTAACCACCTAAAACAAGGCCCACCTAAAAAAAATCTATATCAATTCAAGTGTACGTTGTATAGAGAAAATCCACACCGCTTTACATCGCCGTCAGACCGCCCTTTCTTTTGGCACTACATCTTCTCAACCGTAGAACCTCCGTATCCCTCAAATTAGCGCGGCGGCCATGGAGGTTCTACGGTCTGTGTCTGTGTCTGAAATAGTTAAGTTTCGTTTTGATCGAAAGTAAACAGTTGCGTGCATAAACCTCTCGTCCAGCAACTGGGCCTCTCACTGTATTTCGCCGCTCGCAGATCACCTGTTGCACTAATGCATAGGGATACGGAGGTTCTATGGTTGAGAAAATGTAATGCCAAAAGAAAGGGCAGTCTGACAGCGATGTAAAGTGGTGTGAATTTTCTCTATACAACGTACACTTGAACTGATTTTTTTAGGTGGGCCATGTTTTAGGTAGACTCCGTTCACTGCAGTACAAAGCTGAGCATCTGGGCTGGATCGGCCCTCTGCTTCTCCAAACTGAGACTGCGCTGATCAGCAATTATGGTAGGGAACAGACCGACTATAAATATGTACTTTTTATGACCCCACTTCAAAAAACCCGAACTATCCCTTTAAGTTGACTTTCTTTTTAAACTTATTGTGTCTTTAGGTTAAAATTTAATACATCAATTGTATGTTGTGACAGCACTGTGATCATGGATTGGTTTGGTTTAGGCTATCAGTGTCAAAACGTCTTGTTAAAAATATCCAGTGGTTTCACCCTTACCAATGATGAAACAGCACCTGGAACAGTGGTCTCTGGCTTGGCAGCCTTCTTAGGGACCTATCATGTTTGGACCAATTTCCCATTAATGTCACTACAAACACTACTGGATATGTCCCGACATCTTGTTGGAAATATCCAGTGGTTTCATGCTTACCAATGACGAAACATCATCTTGAACAGCGGCCTATGGCTTGTCAGCCTTTTTAGAATAAGATCGTGTTTTGGCTTAAAAATACCTGATTTTGTTGCCACAAACGCAGCTGGAAATCATCCAACATCTCATCAAAAACTTTATATGGTTTCATGCCGACAAATGCTGAAATAATGTTTTGCACAGCGTTCTCTAGCTTGGCAACCATCTTGGCAACACCACCAGCATCTACCTCCTGACACGACAGTATACACATTTAATGTGGACGTGAGTTAACACATATTGCAGAAATATCATTATGATTATATGACACATCAAAATGTAAACATATCCAAAGTATGCAGAAATGTAAAATGCAAACATTCCATGCAACCTCAATGACAGGTTTTGTATGACTGTCTCCTTAACAATTCTATTATGCAGGTATAAAAAAGATGACAAATTACAGATATCACAATATCTATTATTGAAATACTCACAGCATATTGCAAGACATTTAGAATCACAACAGTATCTTATTGTGTCCAAAGTGTCATTATGGTATCATATCGTTGTTTCCCACCCTCATTCTCCACGTACAGTGTAACACAAGCTCTTTAAGAACATATGTGACTATACCCAAAATTAGATGGTCAACTGTATCTTCTAACACAAATGTTAAACAATTATACACTGCCACCATATGAGAAGAAACAACACAAATATGTACATAGATCTTAACTGGTAGCATTTGGATATTGCTGAGCACAGATGTCACTGTCAACACGGACTGATTAAAGCCGATAAGAAAATAAATAAGCCACAGGCAGTCATTGTTATTGACAACACCATAGTGTGCCTCTAGTGAGCCAGAGCTTGCCAATTTTGAGGAAAAAAAGCACAATTTAGTCAGAGAGGCTAGATCTGTCTATGTGCCTGCCTGCTGGCACTGAGGGGAATATGGCTTCCTCCCGTGCTCTTATCGCTCGTCATTTGAATAAAACATGTTTATGTTACTATGCTAAATAGTAGCATGCTTGGGAACTCATTTTAAGTGGTGATGATCTGTCTACATTTAGAGCAAATAAGAGGCTTGTGGAAAATTGACGCTGACAGAGAGCTGGACCGCGACAATGGTTCAGCACAGACATGTCGCGGGTGCAGAAGCAGGTGTCACCTTTCAACATTTAACCATTTTAAGTGATGCGACTAAACGGGGCACACTGCGAGTATCCCTGTATTTTAAAGTGAGTCTAATGAAACTTGGCACAACAAACAAATTCTGGGAGGCACACTTGTGTCTCAAACAACTGATTGCATTTACAGAGCCAATAAGTCCTGTTTTCCTCAAGTCAGACGGAGGAACAGTGGAGCCGAGACTGACTGCATCTGCCTGCCTGCTCCTATATACATCAGTCTGAACAGAACTGCCTTGTGAAAAGTAGATACGCTCAGTGAGTGCTGGGCTGCTGCCAGCACTGATCGATCTGGAAATGTTATCATTTGGGTGATTTATCTGGAGGCAGCTATTTTTGTCTCTATTTTTTAAATTATTATTCTAATACCTTAATGAAATCTGGAACATCTTTCATATCGTGTCGGACTGAATTGAATTCTGGCGAATGTAACGCTGACCTGAGATAGTGGAGTGCATTTCAGTTCATTAGTAAGTCTTTTTCAATCATATCTCATGCATTTTAATCACAATTAGCATAATATCTAAAATACTGCAGTGGATTTTCACCGCCAGACTGATGGCAGGGAGCAGTGCCACGCTTAAATCGGCTCCAAGTCTGAGCCAGGTCTTGAGCCGACCCTGTCACCTGAACGGGGATGTTAATAAATTGCCACAGAGCAATCTCTCCGTATCTGGATGTGGCGCTTTCGCTGGTCAGCAGAACATGTGTCTGCTTAGGCTGAGAGATGTCAGAACCCGCCTCACTCACCCCTCGCAAACAGACTGGAAAAAATTGACATATTGGTCACAAATAGTTTCATCTGCCGGGGAAATCCAATATCCCTGGGATATCTCTGGGAATCATCCGTTTCACCATGTGCATGGGATTCTGAAGAGACCTTAGAGTGCTGAAGCAGGATATGTAAGAATTATGATGGCTATGATACACAACATTGACATTCTGAAAACGGCCTGTTCTTTGGATTTTCACAGGGGTGAAATTGAACAAATCAAATATACTGTATCTAGACAGTGATCTAAATCCTCAGAGCCCCTTTCAAACTATTTGGATATGAGATGCATCACTGACTTTCTGCAGCAGCGCCTCCACACGTCATGCTGTTGACTTTGACCCTATTGAAACTGTCTAAAGGGAGAGATTGAGTTTCATTTGCTGGAAGAGTTCAATTTTGCGGGTGAATTGCATTGTCTTGTGAAGTCTGCATGTTAAAATCACACCGTGTTAATGACCCTGTATTTGCTAGACTTAAATAAACAACAAACATGTTTTCTTGCACAAGGCTAAGGCAACCGAGTGTTAAGTTTCAGATCCGTTGTAATGATTGTTGGCAGGGTTGAGGGTGGGGAACAGCTGTACACTCCCTGTGTGTGCCCAACTAGCAGGCAAAGTACGTGTGGGGGAAATATATGCAAACACAGAGGATCTTTTCACTGCTGGCTGGCAAAAGTGTCCTTCACAGAGTCTAATTCACAGATAGCCCACAAAGGAAGAAAGGTCTGACATGACTAATCTTCTAATTCTCTGACAAATAGATAATGTTAGGCACAGGAAGAAGGGGGATGCTGTACAAAGGCACTCCAGTAGCTTTAGTGTTGTATTGATGAGGAAGGCTAAATGCCTTCCAAGGCCACATTGGTGTATCCAGGATGCAGCAAAACATCTTTAGACAAGGTTACCCAGAATAGTACCATCCGTAGATGTAACTCCACCTGCAACACTGGGGGGAGCAGACGCTGCAATGAGACTGCTAAATCTGGGGGAAAATAGCAAAGACCTCAATCCATAAAAAGTGAGTTTTTTAAGACTCCCTACATTGCACACTTTCTTGTTAGAAGAAGATCAAAGACTCGCTGCTAATTAATATTGTGTTCATGGGTGTACCTGGATGAAAGGCTTGATGATTAGAAATTATCCTTGTTTCATGTGGTGGAGGTACATTCCAAACATGTTGCTCAGACATGTTTACCGAAAAACAAGTTTTTGTGCTTAAAAGGAGCACCGACAGAGGGTTAAAAAAGTAAAAGTGCATTCATAATTGTTGTTTCACCATTAAAGTATGTATGCGAAGTAGGCTGATACTTGTACCGATGTTTAGAATAACACACATGACCAACAGCTTGCGAACTGCAAATTGCTGATCTCTCTCTTCTCCAAAACCGATGACATTTTCTTACACATGTTCTCTATCTCTATCACTGTCACTGTCGCTGTCACTCTTTCGCCGCTTTCTCTTTCCCACAACTTCCCCCCGTTCCTCAGCAACCAGATAACGTGATTTGCCATATAATTTTGTGATTGGTTGGTGTGGTGCCTTTTTCCACCAATAGGAAAGGGGAAGTCACACATTGTTTTGCTTGCAAACACTTCCTGCTTGTGGACACTTTCGTGAGAAAAGCCTGTTTTGACCGTTTCTTCCTGCACCAAACGTGACGGCAATGTTACTTGGCCTATCAACACAATTTAAAAACTGGTCTATAATTTGAAGGCAGCACCAACACATAAATTGGAACCGAGACTCACGGAAGCTGCGTCTTGCTACTATGTCATCTTAAATTGGTCACGTGATTTGAACGCACCGGCACGTTCGTCGACCTCAGAGGGTTAAATAAATTAAACAAGTGACATGAATGAATGAATGAATGAAAAATTCAATTCATTTGTGTCAATAATTGTCAAGCGCAGGTGACTCTGCGGTGGGAGGGGGGCCCCAAATCAAATTCTGCTTAGGGCCCCCAAAAGGCTTGGACCGGCACAGCCCAGGTTTGATGCAGGAACTGTTTTCTTTACACTCACCAACTATATCACCATGTTGGAAGGAAGCATCTCTGCATAAACTAGACGCTCATGGTCGTGACAGCCTTGGATGAAAACATTAATGTCGTTAATGTCGTCCCATCTCAGCTGCAGTGTTGGCTTGCTTAGTTAGCTTAATCAACTAATTGGCAAACGTCTGTTTCCCAAGACAATAAAGCACCTTTGAATTTAATTCAAATGAGCTGAATTTAATAGTTTCTTAATTGATTGGTATTTATCATTTTGTTCGAATGATACAATATATGTGACACTGTTGAATGTCACTGCAAATGGATCTAAAGTAAATGTTTTTCATCTGTGTGCTGCTCCTTCATTTACTGTGTGCACTGCATTGTGGGAGAATGGTGTGCATCAACAGCTGACCATATATTGTATTGTCTCACTTTTAAATTGTGATCACACAGAAAACCTTCTTAGAACCAGTGTTTATGGATTTGGGACACAGGGATAGGTTTTTTTTTGCTTTTGCATTTGCATTTGCAGAAGTTTTTATTTTCCGTACCTCCAAGCTTAAAGAGTATCCATAAGGACTTGGATACTTTTCTTCAAGGACATATGCAAGTTGATGGACATAATGACTCTTTTAGTGTGTTTCAGAGAGCTCTCAGTTACAGGAGAGCCTCTCTAACTGTCAGCCCACGCTGTCACACACACACACACACACACACACAGACAGACACACAGACACACACACGCACACACACACAGCTACTGTATGTATGCTGTCAGCAGGCACACAAGCAGAAGAAAACATGAAAGATGGCACCGGCTGTGCAGTAGGTGACTTTTCTACATGTCATTAGGCCATGTGGAAAACGTCTTAATACAGAAATATGCTGTGAGGAGACGCACATTCATCACCCTGACTGTGTTATCTTCTGAGTCATGCGCTCATATGCTGTAAGACTGCACCGCACAGAACCAGCGGGGAGAAAAAAACATCTTCAATTTACAGCTGTGCGTCCTCCCTGCTGGTACATGTACAGCATCAATCCGCTCACAGTGGGGAAATATTACACAGTAAACACGAGTGGAAACAGAGAAACAAACATGCTCAATATACATATCACCGGAACTGTGGCTCCTTGGCTCTTTGTCCCCCTCTTTCTCTTTTCTTGCTCCCTCTTTCTTTCCTTCTCTTCATGTCTCTCTCTCACCATATGCGATACGTCAAAGTCCTATTTCCATGTCCTGGCGCCACTTATACTCAAGGCAAACACAGGGCGGTATGTGTTGATGATTGTCAGCAGTGGCCATTTATCATCTGTCAAGCTTCTGTCCTCTGAGGAGGTAAATACACCCAGTGAATTATGGTTGTTTTAGTCTGCAGGCGGAATCCCACATGACAGCCAGCAGAAGGCCGTGACAAAATCGTTTATGAGGAAATAGTTTATCATGGCCATGGTAAACATTGTCCATCACACATGAGAAGAGCAATGGATCTAAGACTTTGACGGAGAGGATCTTGAATGGGAGACATTTGGGAGCTGAAGTGGAGGCATGAAAGATGTAATTCAATGTGATGGGGGGAGGGGGGAACAACATAATCATCATGTTTTTGTTGTGTCTCATTTGTTCAATGTTGGATCCATCCATGTGTGTGAATATTGGCGTATCTGTCTTGAAAATAGGGACGGAGTGCGGTAGGGATTATAATTCATATCAAACTCAAAGCTGTGTTTTCCTCGTCAAAGGGAGGACTGTTTGTGCAGCTTCAGTATGCCTGGAGTTTTCACTTCACATGGATCACAGATTTGGCAGACTTCTATTGTCTCAGGTTTTTTTGTTTTGCTCTTAAATTCCCTGTGAATTATTCGGCATAACTTTTGCAGTGTTGAAAGACTTATTAGTAGTAAAGTAGATCCTTTATTTAAAAGTCCAGCGTGTAGGATTTAAGTGGGCGAGCTGTGTGGTTGCAACTGAACACCCGTCATTGAATCCTTCCTGATGGCGGCCATAAAACAAACAAAAAAAAAACAAAACGGGAAAAGGCTGTCTCTTGTGCGAGTGTTTGGTTTGTCCGTTCTGACGAAACATCGCAGTGCAACATTGTGGACACTCTTCCCTTGTAGATATAAGAGGCTCATTCTAAGGACTCAAAAACACAATGATCCTTAGTTTTGGGTGATTATACACTGATGAAAACATAAATATGAATCGAATACTACATTTCTGCCATTGGATCCTCCTAAATCCTACACACTGCACCTTAATAGAAGCAGAAATACTTTAATAAAAACACACTCTACCGAAGTAAAAGTCCTCTGTTTAAAATGTCACTTGAGAAAAAGTGAAGCATATTATTTCAAAATGTAAAAAGTAAGTAAACATACCCATATTGCAGGATGACCCCTTGGATGACTTTGCTGTACTTTCCAGAATTACTTGATGAGAAATGCCCAATAAATATA
>OMLP01040585.1:29701-40108 GCA_900302685.1 Spondyliosoma cantharus | reverse complement strand
AGAAAAGAAGGAAAAAAGACAACATCGATGAGCCCCTTGAAATCATTAGTGTCCAGAAAGTGATAAGAGGTGCCAACATAATACGTTTCACAACTGTAAATGTGTCATATGATGCATCTAAATACAACTGTGTTTCACTCCTGGCTGCCTGGTTATAGACACAAATACTCACACACGCCCACACATGCACACAAGCGTGACCCTGCATGGCTAACACTCTCTGTGTTAACAGTGGAGTACATCTAGCTCAAATCTTTTTTTCTAAGGATCATTAGTGGAAGCAGCATATCCTGTATGAATTATCAGCACAAACATACATATATAAGAAGTGTGAAAGTGAAGGTGTGGGGGAATGTGTAGAAAGAGCTAATGAACAGTTATGCAATGTGGCTGACAGATTACGAGGCTGACTAAGGACCTGACATTGTTACATAATGCCCCAGACAGTAATCCATAGAGCAACCTGGCCGGCATGCAGCACGCAGCCTTAACCTGTCCTGGACGGTGCAAGCGACGGCAGAAGCGCTGGTGCAATATGAAATAATTTGCCCCCTTGAATTCATATTCAAAACAAATAAGGCAGCATATCCCGGGAGGGATGTTTTATTTCAGTAAGGGTCCTGTGATGAGCTGGTGTCTCGTCCAGGGTGTACCCTGCCTTCACCCAGAGAGACAACTGGGATTGGCTCCAGTAACCCCCGCGACCCCTTGAAAAGGGGATAAAGCGGTTACATCCTTGCGGAAAAAGCAGTTGGGGAAATGTTTTAACATAGAATTCTGACATATCGCACCTTAAAGTCACCATCAGCTCTTGTCTCGTACCATTCCTTCTTTAGTTTTGGCTACATTACGGAGGAGGTTAAATAAAAGGATGGTGCAACACAGCTAGCCATGATAGCTTCCTCTATTCTGGACTCCCCCACCTTCTGTTCCAGTCAGCACTATCATGACAGCTCGCTATTGGGCAATTGCGCGAATATACACGTCAGAGCTCACTTAAATTGAACTCATCATTAAAAATGTATGTGATTGCTTACTAGAATTTTTGTTGTTTTGAAAGCCGGTGTGACCTGGCCTGAAGTATTCATTCACTCCCTTATCTACAACACCCTTATCGTACACACAGGAGGATTTTACAAGGCAACATTCAAAGCAGCGCAGCCTTACATGAGGACACTGCCACAGTGCAACATGCCTGCAGAGAACATAATGCATGTAAATCCTGCACACATGTTGAGGAATCTAATCGCGATGCATGACAAATTCGGGCCCTCAGATTCCCCTGGCAGAGAGCACCAGCTCAACCAAGCTGGATCGATTTCAATCGGCGGCTTACCAAAATGATGTGGCTGCCACCGGACTAGCGTGATGGGGCTAAAAATAACCCCGGCTGACCCCGAGGCTCTGATGTGGCCACGTACCCTCTGGTGTGTCTGGTTTTATGTGTCCCCAATGAAACCCATCAAATTACAGATGCAAACGCAGCCGGACCCCTCATCAAAACTATTTCGGCGCGCTGACACAGTTTGCTAAGGCAGTAATTAGAGCAAAGGAAAATGGGAGGCATCCCAGGCACGCTGAGAAAAAAGAGAGGGACAGGGCAAAAATGAAGAAAAAGAGGAGCAAGAGAGAGAGAGAGGGGAGGGTGGACAGTGACAGCTCATCAGTGGGCCACAAGCCATTTTTCTTTCGCTCTCCCCGCTCCCGCCCTGTGTCGTTTCCCCTGCATCCACGGATCAAAGGATTGGTGGACATAAATAAAAAAAACCCTGATGATGATTTCCCATGAGAGCTGTGAACAACTGCATAGCACGCGTTCATACGAAGCCACCGCAAAACAGCTGTCTGCGCTTCTGCTGTCAGCATGCCTGGTTGGCCAACTGCCTGACTGCTTCACTTGCTCCTCAACTGGTTCACACCACCGAGAGAGAGAGAGGGAGAGAAAAATTACAACCATGAATCCGTCAGAGCTTGACTGGTCCTTGTTCGGAGCAAAGCCTGTTAAATCAACGTAGCATAACGGCAGTATGTGAGATTGTCAGAAAATATAATCCGCAATTTAAGCACTATGGTTTATTTTCCAAGGGGCTCTGTGGAATTTATGCGCTGTGCTGGAAGCTGGTCGTTTGTTTCTGTTAGCGGACACCATTTCTGAAAGGACGTTGGCTGCCATTGCTCTCTGTTAGCAGAGCGGAGGGAGGCACTCGAGAACGTGCACAAAGTCCCATCCTTTGGACTGTTGTGGAAAAAAACAGCCTGAGTCCTCCACGACCCCTTTAATTCAATCAAGCCAAATGTCAGATAAAAGATTTTCAAAACGCCAGATTTTCTTCATCAAGATCCGTGCGTTATTCCCTGAGATATTAACAAGAACACCTTATCTTGTCATGTTAAAGAAAGTGATCTGTCCCTTTATCCGGATCATCACCAAAAGTTAATGGGGCTCTATTGTGGGCCGAGACCCATCCCCGTATCAAGTTTTATGGAAATATGTTCAGTAGTTCTTCGGTAATCCTGCTCGCAAACCAACAAGCAAACAAATGTGAAACCTAACCTCCTTGGTTTGGTTCGAGGTCACAAATTGTCAACAGGCTTGTGTAGGCAACCGAGAGAGGTGGGGAAGGTCTCGTTTTTACGCATCACATATGCCCGATAAAAAAAAGTGATTAATACATGTAAACATTGTTAAATAGAGCCTGTTTAACCTTTGGGTTCACTTTAGTTACAGTTAAAGATTAAATCTCTGGACACGGACATGAATTTTCCTTTCTACTTGTTCTGTCATTTAAAAAATAATTTACGCTCACAATACACCTGTGCTTTACATAATAGTCTTGTGTGTTAAACGCATTATCTGTCAACTCGCAAAATATTGGGTTTATTCACAGTAGCAGTGGTAGTTGTTTTGTGTAGCTACACCTCTCTAAGGACAGGCAAAGTGAAAGAGGAGCGTTGATGATTATTATTTCTGTCCACTCGCGTGCATCTTTCTTGCATCCAGGATCATGTGCTCGCTGTCCCAGCATGCAGCGGATGAAAGGCAGTAAACACCCCCGGGACAGGACGCCGATCTATCTCCGGGCTGACACTCGATATCGTTCCAGCCGCTACACCTTTGCTCCATCCCCTCCCCCACCCACACTCACATATAAGACATACCATTACTGACGGCTATCCCGAATATTATTTTGGTACACCTGTTGCATCTGCTTACGGCGCGGAATGGAGAGTACGGGCTGTTTCTCATACCTTTCAGTGCGATGCAGAGTTCCTTCCTGAGCTGCGAGGAGAGTGACTTCATGTGAAGTGACACTCCGTGCAGAAAGTGCAAATGAGGAGAGACCAGTGTTAGGGTACAAAACTCATTCAGGCACATAACTGCCCACAAGTATATCCAACTCACCTGAGCTGATTTGCGGAGACAGACATGCAGGAAATGAACGGACATGCTGGCAAGCTTGACGCGGAAATGTGCAGGAGATGTGGCTGTTTGAAAGAACCCTGAGGTGCAATTTTTTTAAAAAAAAGCTTTGCCTCAAAGATCTAAAACAGTTTTGAGCAATTACTAATAACAACTTCAAGGGCCTCTAAAAATAGGCACGTGACCACAGGATGATCACGTAGGAGAGGTGGAAGGTTCTCCTACAGGGAATAGGCTGTTGCTTGCACATTTTATTTGAAGCATAATCCCTTAAAGCACTGAACCCTTTGTCATTCATGCAAATGTTTTGTATAAGATAAAAGCAAACCAGCCCTCGAGGTTCTTCCATATGCCCAAACACAATCTGCATTTTCGTGGTAGTTTATCCCTTAAAATGCAAATTGTGTTTTCGTGTTTGAGAGCAAACAGTTACTTTGTCAATACGCTGGGAAAGATCATGAAGCCGCGCACAGACGCATTCCTATCGGGTATTTTCTCGACATGATAGAGTGACAACGCTCTAGAAATATAAAGCAGTGTAAATTATCATACAGAGCATGTGAATGCAGAGCATCACTGCAGGTTAGCCCATGGGCTGCTAGTCTGCTCTCATATGCAGTCTGTGTGTGTGTGTGTGTGTGTGTGTGTGTGTGTGTGTGTGTGTGTGTGTGTGTGCGTGTGTGTGTGCACATTTACATAACTTTGCAGTCGGCAGGCCTATAGCAAGATAAGGTTCCCTGGAACTCTCTGATGCTTCTGTTTGGCTAGTGGTCACATACACACACACACATACACACACACACACACACACATACAGGTTATCAGAGGCGGCAGAAGATAAAAAGTGGAAAGTTCACTGAGAACCAAGGTCATGTCAGATGTGTACCAGCAAAACTGGAAAATTGACCTTCTGAAACGGGACAGCTGGCCCCAGGAACCGGATTGTAGTTTTCACGTGCTATTCTTGTTGCAGTGCTATTTTGTTTTCATCCTCGCGTCCATGCATGACACTGTGTTCTCGTGTATCATTATTATGTATCATCCCTCAAATAGCGCTCCTGTGTAATGTGGTGGATTGCAGTATCATTGCAGCAACATGAACCTTCTCCTGTGTTCTGGGTGCTGAAGTTTGGGGGGCATTCTAGAAACTATTTGTGTTATTCTGATTAGCGGATGAGGGACCAAAAATAAAAATGTGGTTATTATGTACTCACTCTACAACTTTCCATCGGCATAAGACTGAGTAGATAAAGATGGAATTTTCATTTTAGGCTGAACTTATCCTTTAAAGGTGCACAATGTGGATTTGGGGAAGACGTTTTAATGAGTGACTTTTATCTGGCTAAACACACTAAGTAAACAAACTCTCTTTGTTTTCATGACTGAATAAACTGAACAAACAAACTGACCTTAAAGGACAACACAATCACTTTGTTTATATGTGGCAGACCCTACCACTTTTCTAGATTCAAACGCTGTTCGGGGGAGACCTTATTTTCCTCTGAGAAAAACTTGTTTATCCAGTGCTGGATGTTTCTGAGTTTGTACTATTACCTCATAAATATTGTAAATTAAAAAATTCTGAGTTTAAATTTCTTCTCCAAAACTACGTAATGCCCCTTTAAGTTATTGTTTGAGACCGGTCTTATTTATCTTATTTTTATGCAATTCCTTCATTATCAATTGTTTTAAACACTGATTTTGAGCTGTTTTGTGACATTTTTCATACGTTGCTTGTTTGTAACTTGTTCGAGTTGAGCGTTGTTTCACCTCAGTGAGACTTTTTTGGTTAACTAAAAGTTATACGGCAATATATAACCAAATGTCATCTCCACTGTGTGCATAGACTCTTTATTTTTCAACTGTATGACAACAATAACATTCAAACCGCTCATCAAGTGTTACCACTGCTGGAGGGCAGATACGCTGGACGGTAAACAAAAGGTAAACAAACACACGTGAGTTTTTGACACCACCACCGAAAACAAGCTGAAAGATGTAATCAGTATCTGAAGGTGAATTTCTGTAGGAGCTGAACTTTCCCCTCCAACCACAGACTCTGTGGCCGTCTCTGACTGCAGAGCTGCGGAGGAGGAGGAGGAGGAGGAAGAGGAGGAGGAGGGCAGAGGACGTCTCCGAATTGCCGCCACGTGCGCTCAAATGCCTGCTTTATTATAAAAACTTTCCCCTGATTGGTCCAGATACGAAACACGGTATTTATATACGACATCTAATTGGTCCGTTGCCTCCGAGTCGATAGTGAACACAGCGCAGAGCTCCCAGACAGGGATTCTTGGGCGTCTCGTACTATGAGAAAGTAGTGCGCCGGGATAAAGGGGTAATTTCAATAACATCACCGAATGAAAGTGCGGGAAAACCACAAAGTGTGCCAGGCGGGTTTATTATCAATGCGTTGGTGGTAAAAAGCGACGAATTGGCGGCGGTTTGGAGCGAACGTGTCGACTTGTATTGGCAGCGGAGGGATATCACCGTCCCACTGCGCGTCAAAATATTGGCTTGTGGAGACCGCGCCAAAGCTCAGACAGCGGCCACTCTTCAGGATATCAACACACTGCGGAGGGCATTTAAACGCACTCTACACTAGATACGACGACCATACGCATCGGAGCCTTCGGTTTTTTTCTTCTTCTATCACTTCAGAGGACTGCCTTTTCTTGTTCGTCTGTTTTGTTTTTTTTCTTTTTTTGCTCGTGTCGACGCACCGACGCCAGATTTCATGCAGATTTTCGGGGCACGGAGTACGACTTCACGGTCGTGACACGACTACTTCGGAACGGGTGCGGTGCGGTGCGGTGCGGCGGAGTTGGCGCACTGCTCGACTGGATATATATATAATATTATTTCTCGCCTCGGAGCCAAGACGGTGTGCACCACCACCATTTCTGCTGCGGCCGAACCCAATTTCCCCTCCGACTACATCGCCTCCTCCGACTCTCAGCGGGTGAATTGGGATCGTCTGCGCCGGCTTTTCAGCGTGAATATGTTGCTGTCAAAGTTCGGCTCATTTTCGCACATTTGCAATCCGTCAAGCATGGACCACCTACCCGTGAAAATACAGCTCCCGCCAGGTAGGTGAACCACCACCTTTCAGCCTGTTTTTTCTGGAGTTCACACGTATTTTTGTTCACTCTTTTACTTGGTTAATATAGAGTCACTGCTGAGCTAGTCAACGATAGCTAACAACTCGACCTGCGCACTGAGCTGCTGGTTTGTTTTGGGGAACGAGACGCTTATTTTAACATCTTCTTGTTTTTTCCCCCCGCAGTCAAAGTGGAGAAGGAGCCCTTCGAGAAGGTCTACCAAGTGGGCTCCGTGCTCGGCAGCGGAGGGTTCGGAACAGTGTACGCCGGCAGCCGGATCTCCGATGGCGCACCGGTAAGGCTGCTGACTGGGGGTTTATGTTTTGATCCTCCATGTGCCGCCATAGTCCCCCCTTTTTTTTTTTCTTTTTTTTTTTCTTTTCATGTAATCTTATATGACTTGAAGCATTTATTTACTGTTTTTTTTTTCTCTCTCCCTCTGTGTGTTTTTCCAGGTTGCAGTGAAGCACGTCGCGAAGGAGAGGGTGACCGAGTGGGGCACAATTGTAAGTAGTCATCTCCCCCCGATGTGGTTTGTTTTGGTTCCCCCCCCCTCCTCCACCTCCTCCTCCCGCCTGCTCCCCGGGGTAGTGATGGTGGTGAGGGGGGGGATGCTGTAGCGTTAACTAAAGAATGGCCGCGCATTATCTCATTCATATCTGATTTAATTCTGTGTTGTTTGTTTTTAATTGAATTTAACAGAATGGAGCTATGGTGCCTTTGGAGATCCTGCTGCTGAAGAAGGTGAGCTCGTCGTTTCGCGGAGTTATCAAACTGCTGGACTATTACGAGCGCGCGGACGGCTGGCTCATCGTCATGGAGAGGCCGGAGCTCGTCAAGGACCTTTTCGACTTCATCACCGAGAAGGGCGCCCTGGACGAGGACACGGCGCGGGGCTTTTTCCGCCAGGTTCTGGAGGCGGTCAGACACTGCTACAGCTGCGGCGTAGTGCACAGGGACATCAAAGATGAGAACCTGCTTGTGGATCTACGCACCGGGGAGCTCAAGCTTATTGACTTTGGCTCAGGGGCGATTCTCAAGGACACAGTCTACACCGATTTCGATGGTAAGCAGCCGGTCCCCCTCCCAACCCCCATCCTCTCGCATTGATCGCTGTTTGTAAGACGTTACAGAGCTGGATGTGTGATTTCTGTTTTTATGAATACACGGGGCCGTGTGGGCTCGGCTGTGTTTTGCCCTTGACGCTCCGCTGCTGTTGCTATATTCAGATATGGAGGCGTTCACGAGGCTGTGACGCAGCGGTCTGTTTTTGGTGGAGGGTTTTCCTCGCCCGGGGGTCTCGCGGATCATTATTATGACGGATGTAAGCGCAAAATGAGACGCACCCGCTGTCTGATCACGCGCGTGTTATGTATTCACAGATATGACTCACTGCTTATCAATTTAATTTGCGGTGTTTTTTTTAATTTTTAATTTTTATCTATATATCTCATCCCGGGTCTTGCGAGATGGAGCGTGCCTTTTTATGTTTCCGGTTGTTATTTTGTTGGTAAAGCTTGACTCACAGGCGCAGTTTGTGGGTATTAGGTCAGTGCCACGTAACATCTGTTTGTTGTGAAACCCGAGTCGTGGTTCACGTGATGGGCTCACATTGCTTTTTGTGTGTGTGTGTGTGTGTGTGTTGGTATCCAAGTTCCTCCTTCCAGGAGGGAGGGGGGAGGAGAAGAAAGGGAGGGAGGAGAGGGAGGCAGGTCACCCAGTTTGTGGCTAAAGGAAGATGGAAAGCATTTCTACCATGACTCAGCCATTTTAGACGCAGACATTAATTATTTTAAGTTTGTTTTTTTTCTCCCTCCTCCCGCTCTCATATTGTGAACACTTCCCCCTGTATTCATGTTGTGTTACACCTTTCATAAAACCAGATTATTTCCCCAGCACTCACCTCTTCTCTCCATCCTCTTTCTCCAGGTACAAGAGTATACAGCCCACCAGAGTGGATCCGCTACCATAGATACCACGGGCGTTCGGCGACGGTGTGGTCGCTAGGCGTGCTGCTCTACGACATGGTGTGTGGAGACATCCCCTTTGAGCAAGACGAGGAGATCCTTAGGGGCAGACTGTACTTCAGGAGGAGGATTTCAGCCGGTAAGTCAACCACAACAACACACATGATGCATGAGTTGACTCTGTTGCCCTCTAGCCACTGTAGCCGGTACAGCACCAGAATCCGCCCTCCCGTTTGACTCCACATGAGTCAGTTTGCATCACAGTGAGACGTCACAGTGGATCACCTGCTGAAATGACTAAAAGCAAAAAGATGAGATTCTAGCTGTTATGATTTCTTTCAGTACACTTTGATACCCTTGAGCGGCAGCTCAATAAAAGGATGTGTGCTCTCATTCTATTGGCTGCCTGTGCCGCCTACACACGATGATAGATCCATATAAACCGAGTCACACGTAGAGACTTGATAATATCCGTCTTTGAGTTCGGACCATCTTATCCTCAACGTTTTCTCTGTTTCCTCCTCCAGAGTGCCAGCAGCTGATCAAATGGTGTCTGGCCCTGCGGCCCTCAGACCGACCCACCCTGGAGCAGATCTGCGACCACCCCTGGATGAGGGCGACGACGACGGAGTCGCCCAAGTCACCAGAGGAGCCGGTCGCCGGCGACATCCGCCTCAGGACCATCGACACAGACTCTTCGTCAAGCACAAGCTCGAGCAAGGAGAGTCTCTGAGGACGGTTCTGATAGACTGAAAAGACTTTCTGGGGAAAGAAGGGGTTTGGATGGAGGGAGTGATATGGACTCAAGGCCAGCAGCCTGTAGCCCAACTGGCCCGTCAGCGGCCAGGTGCTTCACTCAGCTGGTCCAGCTCGAAAAATGTACTTTAATTTTCCTCTTTTGTAGGGAATTTCTAATTTATTACCATTTTTTTCTTCCTTATCTTACTTTCCCCCCATCCCTTCTTTTTTTCGTTCAGTTAATTATACTTGTTTCCTAATCGGGAACATTTTTCTGTTTTGGGCGGTCTTACCAGCACTATTTATTCTCCCCCTCCCCCCTTTTAACTTTATTTCACTCATTTTGTTACTAGGCTGGTATATGCAGCTGGCAAGGCCCTCCTATTCAGACATGGCTGCTCTCATAGAGCTTGGAGAAAACCTTTTTATTTAAATGTTTTAATTTTGATTTTGTAGTGCCTTTTTTTGGAAAGCTGCTTTTCTGGGGGCTTTCGTCAACAACTCTGTTTTTTGGATTTGCCCAGTGGCTAAGTTGTCTGTGCTGTGATGGACATGGTTGGGGTTTAGGCTGTTTTTTTTTTTGTTTTGTTTTGTTTTTTACTAAAATTATTATAATTATTTTGTAACCCCTCCTCTCCATCACTGTAAGCCAACCAGCCTCCAGCCAAGAGGTTAAGATAGCATTAGATAGGAGAGAAAGAGGTGGGGGCTCTTCCTGACAATGGAATACTTGAAAAACACTCGACTCAACTCTGTGTCGCTCTCTTTAACGCTGCTCACTCACTCTATAGCCTGAACAGGTGTTTGGAAACTGGATCCTGTCTTTTCTGAATGTCTACAAAATGTCAACACACACCTTTTTCTCCCTCGCTCCTCCTCCCCCAATGACTGTTGCGGGTTGTGTGGCCCTCTTGACGTATCTTTTCGTTTTTCTTTTTTTGCCTCCCGCCATCTCACTGCTTGACACTACATAGCCCCCGCCCCTGGCCTCCCTCAGGGTTTGGGGTGTGAAATGCACAATCAATGCAATATTCATGGACTCAATTATGTTTTTTTGTTTTTTTTTCAACAAATGTTGTACAGCGTGTATTTTTTTTTTTTCCTCTTTTTGTGTGTACTTTTTTTTTTTCTCCCCATTTGCTTTTAATTTATTTGTAAACATGTAGACATTCCACACTCT
>OMLP01040585.1:0-15104 GCA_900302685.1 Spondyliosoma cantharus | reverse complement strand
AAAAAAAAAAAAAAAAAAAAAAAAACCTCCGCAGCCGGATGATAAGACATGATATGACAGCATGGATCGTGCTGGTTAGTGAAGCGGAGAGGACAAATGCAAGGCATGGTTGTCTAAAAAAAATAATAATAAAGACACTGGTCAGCAACTTTATTACACTGAGCCCGGGCCTCGCTAAGATATCTATTCATATTTAAACCTATAAATCTGTGCTGTCAGCCAATCCCAAGCCTGCCTGGCTGCTGGGAAAGATGCTTACCCAGCAGGCTTTGGGGGGTTCACTGGTAGGCCAGAGCACAAATGCAGGTCATGAGGAGCTTGAGGGAAAAAGGATCATCTACTTTGACCATATATGCACAGCCCTATATACATATATGCATATGATCTTTATGATATAAAGATATCTCCCCAGTTATGGTTTAATGTGCTTCTCTGAACATTATTCACCCAAGCAGCATGAATTAAGTACAGAGAGAGAGAGAGAGAAAGAGCGCAGTGTTTTCAGTGGAAAGGAGAAGATTTAAAGTGCACATTCAGGCTAAGGTGTAAGAAGGTATTTACTGGATATAAAAAAAAAAATGGACAAATCTTCTGTTTTCAGGCTGGTTCAAGTGATGTGTTGTGTCCGAGTGTGCACTATCGCAGTTATCATTTCATTTCAAGGGGAGTTTCATTTATTCTGTTTTATTGTACTGACTGCTGAAGTTTACCCGCCGAACATGAGCAATATCTTGCAAAACGTAAAAGAGCCTGAATTAGACAAAATAATGCGTTATTTACTCATTCAAATGTAGCCCACTTTTCTGATATGAAAAACGTATTTTGTTTCTTTTCCACGATTTCCACGATCTCCGTCTGAAGGGTAGAGGACTATCGGAGGGGCGTCGGGCCATATTTCAAAGTAAAACAATTTATCAGATAAACCATTAGCTAGCATTAGCATTCAATCGATTCCTCGTTAGCATCACAGTTTGATTACATCAAGTGCCTTTCACTTCCAGGCTTAAAATAAATGCGTCCAAGATGTAAGCTGATATTGCCAAACTAATTAATGCGTTCGCTGTCGTATTGCGTAACACTATCCAAGCAGTAATGTTAGCTAGGAAGTGGCTGAATACCAACGTTAGCTGATGTCTAATGGAAACAAAAGGGTTGACAAATATGCTGTTTTACCCTTAAACATGTCCCGATGTCCCTCCAGGTTTTCACTATTCATTCTCTTTTAAGTTGCTGATGAGTTGAAGGTAACAACTCCGCCTACAAGCACCGCAGAAGCTCACTTATTAACATGTTATATATTGTTTGTTTGATTTATACAAAAACCAAAGTGTAAAAATGACAATTCACTGTTTTACATGGGGGTAATGTGTCAGACTATTTCTTGGCTGGGAGTGTCTATTTCCTGGAGTCTGGCAACTTCCTTGGAAATACCAGTCGAATTATGTATGGATTAAACAAACAAGAAATACTGTAGCATGTTAACCTTACGCTAGGCTAAGACAACCAGACGCTAGCTCCAGCTGTATAAAGGCAAATAAGGATGTTTCCCAAAATGTTGAACTTTTCCTTTCACAATGGCTGAATTCCATTTAGCTGCTTCAGTTTCAGGGTTCTGGTATTGTATCGACACTGTCACATTGTCATCTATGACGGGGATCTTTAAATACAACAGATCCACTATAACACATGTGCTTTTAAAATGTCAGCAGAGATAAAGGCCTATTGTTACAGTCATCACTGATTTCCTGGATCAGATATTTGCTGTCTTTCCTACAATGTCCTACAGTGACCTCTCTTTTCATCACTCCTAAATGCTTGATCTCAGTGCATTAGAGCAGTATGCAATAAATACACAAGCACTTTTGCACTTAAATTCATACACTTTCTTTTTCGATCCGCTTTGTTGTTAAATCCTTTAAGATGTTTTCATGTGAAGCAACTGTGCGTGTCAAACGCTGTTCGTGGTTTTGTGATGTTTCGCTATGGAGCGATGGACCGTAACCAGACCAGATCTGCTGAGCTCGTGTTTTATTTGCTGTGGCTGATGCATCCATTCAGAAAGATTTCAACCCAAATTGGCCAATCACAACCTTATAGTGTATCTTATACCTGATCACCTAATACAGGGTGGGTTTGATGCCATGCATGCCCCAGGATTGTTTCTTTCAAGGTCGTTTTGCTGCTCTGATTGTTTGCAGTGCTGATCAAATCTGAATCACGATTCTGTTCATGCATACCATATTACTCGGCCAAAGCGTTTTCAGAGTCACATTTTGGTGTACTGTGGGCAGGTCGCCATTATTTTCCTGCCTGAAAATGCACTGGTTTGCAACTTGCATGTGTCACGTCACTCTTCACCGTCGATTTGAAGACTGCAGACAACTTATTCAGTGGCATTTCCAGAGAAAAATGTTGGCAACTGTTATTGGAAAGAGATGTTGCAGTTGAGTTCCTTAAATCGAGGCCAAACACCACAAATGAAACCTCTACAATGGCACTCCGTAGAGTGCGTACCTCTGCCAAGGCCCCAACAGTCCCCTCTTGTACTCACTCATAGATATCAGCGACTAATTACGGCAGATCTCTCCTGGATCCTTTTCCTTTAACCAGATCCACACCATAAGTTAATAGGGTCTATTCAGGGCCGAGACCCATCCTCCATTTAAGTTCTGTGGAAACCTGTTCAGTAGTTATTGTGTAATCCCGCTGACAAACCAACCAACCAAACAAGAAACAGACACAGGTGAAAACATAAACTCCTTGGTGGAGGTAATTAAATTCAGATATCAGATAGAGTATTTTTTTTTTTTCCGCCCAAATCTGTGCAAAAGAAACTTAAACCATCTGCAATGTTAGATACTTGTTCAGATAAAAGAAAATGTCGGTTTTTGGATGAACTGACCCAACAATTTTTGGTCTTATTTAGAAATTTAAAGTGATGACATTTATTTCCGTCACTGTAATGAAACTGTTTCTATGTTTTTGAGGAGCTCATCCAAGATGATTCATGACGTTGTTCTTGTTAGGTTTAATCTTCATCGCTTTGGCCAAAGACTGTTTTTGTTTTTATTGTGCGAATGTCTATTCATGCAGATATTGTATGACGCAGGGGAGAGATTCAGTGTGTGTGTGTGTGTGTGTGTGTGTGTGTGGAATGAAAACAAGATTGGATTTCCATGTATGTATGAATATGCTCGAAAAAGCGAGCAACCATACGTATGCATGTTTGCCTACTTGCTTGCGTGAGCTCCGCCTCTTACGTTTCAATGAGTCATGACCGGCAAGCGTTGCTCATACTGACTAAAATTAGACTTTTAGTTATCTGCTCAGTGAACTGCTCAGCACTACTTAATTATTCACGACCTGGAAAAGGCTGAGGACTGCCATTTTCTCTCTCTCTCTCTCTCTCTCCTTCCCTCCCTCCCTCCTGCTCGCTGTGTTTGGTCTCCGGGACATGAAGTGGAAGACGGATGAGAGCCCCTGCGTCACCGCCGAGTGCGTGTCACTGTGTCAGTCACCGGGCCGCCGGATGATTATCATGTCTTCTAGGCTTTTCCTGAGCGCGTGTGTGCGTGCATCCGCGTTCGCGCTGTTCATAACATCCGACGTCATCATAGGAGTGGGAGGTGTGCAGTCACATGCTCTCTCACAGGAACACTCACACAGTTATTCCCATGTCCTCCTCACTGATGCCTAAAATTGACTTTAACATATGCTATTCAACGCCTCTGGCTCTTCCCAAACATGAATTTAATTATATTTCTGACACTGTTTGGAAGAAGCCCCCTACAGTAAAACAAGCACCAACAAGATTTTTTTTTTGGGTCTCTAGTGAGGATGGTTGTTGTCCTGTTTCTAGGCAGAGATTCATATCCCACAGTGCCTGATATCCAAATCAAATCTAAGACTGGCAATAGCCTGGATTTTATTCATTAAAATGGTGAATGAACTTGCATTTTTATAGCGCTTTTCCAGTCTACTGACCACTCAAAGCGCTTTACAGTACTTGCCACATTCACCCATTCACACACGCATTCATGCACTGATGGCAGAGGCTGCCATGCAAGGAGCCAGCTGCACATCAGGAGCAATTTGGGGTTCAGTATCTTGCTCAAGGACACTTCGGCATGCAGCTCAGCTCAGCCATGGGGAACTGGGATTCAAACCAGCGATCTTTCGATCACTAGACGACCCGCTCTACCTGCTGAGCTATAGCCGCCCCATTAGCAGCAAATCCCATGAAAAGACAAAAATGAAAATGCATTGACTCAATTGACCCCCCCCCCCAAAAAAAAGAAAAAGTTATAAACTTGAAAGGACAGAGGAAACCCTTTTGTACTCACTCATAGATAGCAACCGCTAATTACGACGATACATAATCTCCTGGAAAATGAACGAAACAGTCTGTCCCTTTATCCAGATCCACATCAAAAGTTAATGGGGTCTATTCTGGACCGAGACTCATCCTCCATCCCTTGTGGAAATCCTTTCACTCCTTTTTCTGTAATCCTGCTGACAAACCAACAAACAAATGGACACAGGTGAAAACATAACTTCCTTGGTGGAGGCAACAACATTTAACATTATTGGTGATGATAATTCTCAGGGTAAAAACATTTTGTTTTTTTTCTTTGAAATTTGTATGAACTGATCCTTTACTTTAGTGTCATACATTTGTTTGGCACCTGACAGGACAATACTGAACAGCCTGATGATTGGATTCTTGTCTACATACTACTGATGTCACTGATGACGAAGCTTGATGGCACCCGTCCTCCCCATTCCTTGGTGGCAGGCGCCAAGGTGAGAGTTGACTGTCTAGGGCGACGACTGTGTGCATCTCTGTTCGTCTGTGCGCCTACGTGTCACATCCACCCCCTCCGTAACACCTTCTGTTGCCTGGCTGTCACCTTGTGTAAGTCAAACCCTTCCTCCATCACTACACGCTCTCGGCTCACGCCGTGGCATGTGTGGCAGCCCCTTCACTCGTCTCTATAGACGTGTGTGTGTGTGTGTGTGTGTGTGTGCGCACCTGTGTGTAATGTGAGTGGAAAAAAGAATTTCCCAATTTGCGATTAAAATAGTATAAAAAAAAAATGAATTCCCTCGCTTTCCTTCTCTCTAAATCGTCTGTACTCCTCTCTTTGCCGTTCTCTCTTTTCATCCAGGGTCAAGCCCAATCTGAGCCCAGGCTTTACGATTTTATAACGATGTATATGTCTTCTTTTCATCATTAGAGTTATTATGAACGTAAATATATTTCTTTTCAGAGAATCACAACATCTTCATACCGACTATGCGTGTGTGTTTGACTGTCAGTAGGTGTGTTAGTGATGATACATGTTAAATAAAGGCTGTCTAAGGCTTCAGTATGCTTCAAACAAACCACCTCATCTGACCACATCTTAAGGCCGAAGTGTTGATACCTATTTGAAATGGCTACGATCAAAGGCAGCATGAAAGCCTGTCATCAGACTGTTTTCTCCTGTTTATCTCCCTTCAAGAACTCCTCGGAGACCTTTGTGTGTCTTTTTACTCTTGAGACAAGAATGTGTGCCATTGGGAATAGCTTCACACTACTTCTATGGTCGTACGCACAAACAGTGACAACATAGAAAAGCGCTCAAGAGAGAACCCTGTTATACCTCATCACTCCGTGTCAAAAGGTTACAAGCACAGCCTCTTTCAGAAAGCTGTGAAATGACCCAACAAGCACGTTGAAGCATTCTGAGGCCTTTCGATCAAAAGACACTGGACTGCAGTGTGCACCAGGACGGGTATCAGATGTTTTTCTTCAATTTACAGCTTTTCAAAAAACATATTTTGTAACTGTAAAAGTAGGAATCTACCTAGGGACACTACCTGGATTTTTGAGATCACGTAATCATGTGATCATGTCAGGCTTCGAGCTAGGCGCTTGTGATTGAACACAGAGGTGTTTTTAACCAATCAGAGTCCTACGAAGAACTACTGAACACTAGAGATGGCAGCTATGGACATGGTTTGGATGCGACAACCAGTGAGAGAACTGACTGAATGGGTGAAGATGCTTCTAACATCGCAGAATTGGCTTTTTGAATGAAACCCAAAACATCTTGTGAATCATCACAATCACCAAATATCAAACCATTTCAACACCTATGGGAGATCTTGGACCAACGTATTAAGACGGAGCTCTTTAACACCATCATAAGAACACAAAACGATGGAATATCTGTCGGAAGAATGGTTTTCTATCTCTTCGATAGAGTTACACAAACTTGAGAACTGATGGTGAATGGAAGCCGCTCGGCAGGCTCTCGATGGCCTTTCCTTGACACGATCTCCCATCTGTTCGTCTAGCATCACCCTACAGAAGGAGACACTTTCTTCGAGCCTGCGGTGTGCAGCTCAGAAACCTGTAGGAGAAAAGACAAAGCACTTCAAGCTGACGCATCACACGGCCCTCTATAGAGCCGCCACGCATCCACTGGGTAGTGCATCAACTTGTGTGAAAAGCAGAATTCAAGTCACAGAGTTCACTCGGGCCATTCACTGGCAGCGTCCATACAGCACGTTTTGGCCTCAGTCACACACACACAAACTGCATGAACCCCCCTGAACCCCCTTTGCCATATAAACAGGCAGGCATGTTAGGAATGCCCACGTGCATTTACAGACATGTTTTGTGCCACCAGTGGCATTTGTTTGGTTAATCAGCCTGAGCAGGCAGCGGGGTCTTTTGTTATTGGCTGGGGCGCAGGGCGGGGCCTGCTGGCTGAAAGAACCTATGAGCATCAGCAACATCCTGCCTCTTTCAGCGAGGAATACAGGATGCATTCCTGTAACATGGCAGCATTGTCATCTCGCATAATGCCAGAGAGAGCAGGGAGGAGAAGGAGGAGAGAGCCCTTTTTCGGTCACTGTCACAGCTTCGGTCCTCTCCACAGAACCTCCATGTTCCATCTGAAAGAGAAAGAAGATGAGAGTGGATGGACATGTAGTAGTTTTCATTCACAGTTAAATTCTGGTGGGCTGATGAACAAATGCCAACTCAGGAAATAAACCATCAACATTTTCTGGCACTGCACTTCGGTAGAACATTTTTTTTTAAATCGCTATCATAAAGCATCCTCATTTGCACCTAAAATCAGGGCAGTTTAATCTTCGAGCTCATTTATGTCTCTATTCAAATGAATTATGTTTTTTTCCCCTACCTTGTTGGGGCAGCTGTGGCTCAGGGGGATGAGTGGGTTGTCCAGTAATTGAAGGTCAGTTCAATGCAAGTGGTTCGTAGTGTCCTTGGACAAGACACTTGACCCCAAATTGCTGCTGATGGCAGCTCCGTCGGTGTGAGAATGACTACAATAAGCATTGTAATATCAAGGCGCGCTTTGCTTAGGAAGCGCTGTATTGCTCCTGACGAGCAGGTCGGCCCCCTGCATGGCAGCTTCTGCCATCAGTGCATACATTTGTTTATAAATGGATGAATCTGCTCGAGGTTCTGTTCGCATTAAAGATTAAATAAAGCTTTATTAGCTGTGTAAAACCTCCACTTCCCAGCACCCCAAGTTCCCTGTCGGGGCAGAGTCAGCTATCTACATGAAACTGAACTAACTAGCTAATGGCAGCAGGTAGCGGTTACCTCAGCAAGAAGTGAAGCTGACAGATAGTTTGGCTTTACCGTGGCTAAGTAACCTCCAACTGTTGCTGGCCTTAGTAGGTTAGCTCAGTTAGCCATGCAGCTAGCGGCCCTATTAGCATTAAAGATTCAATAATGCTTAATTAGCTGTATAAAATTAGCTGTATAAAACAGGACTCCAAACTCCCCGTCTGGGCAGAGTCAGCTACTATTACAATTGCTATCTGCATGGCTAACTGAGCTAACTAGTTAACTGCGGCTACAGTTAGCAGTAGTTAACCTGTACGTACTAACTCCCATTTGAGCATGTTACGTCAGTTGTGTTGGCAGTTCTTCAATGTGGCTGAGGAAGCATTCATGTACACTACACATTCATGTGGTCTGAGTGCCAGAATTAAATGCCTCCTGAATGCGTCTCTGAGTCCACTCAGAAGTATGCTTATGTAATAGCAAATCCTTCTAATCAAATATCATTCAAGAATGCACTACTAATCAGTTAATCAATGATCTTGTGTTGCTCATGCACAGCGTGTCTTTCTTGTTTCCTTGTTATGACCTCTGAGATGGATTCATGAGCTCAATTCTGAGACTAATTTGTCCTCACACAACCTTCCACTCACTGGGCAAGCAGCGGCGAAAAAAAATGATCCAAATGATGTTTGAGAAAATGTGAGCGACCACTAACGTAATACAATTAGAGGAGATGAACAGAATGTAACACAGAAGTGATGTTGACTGTTATATTGTTAGACTCTGGTTTTTATTTTATTGTGCAGGAGTTTAGCACAATCATATGGCAGAGCTTGTTTTAAAAACCCTCCTACGACCAGTCTGCCTGTCGTCATTTGCATCTCCTAATTTGGGTTTAACATACATTTAATGAAATCAATGAGGGACAGTGACAGGTCGAAGACAAACTGAGCTGGCAATTAGGTCAGTTGAGGCTTCTTCCGCTGACTAGGGGATTCCTGGGCTTTTTCACCATCAACACTTTGATGTCACATGGAAGTCATTGAGGTCAGATGGGCCTCATGTGAGGATCATCAGAGTCACAAGGGTGACAGAACGTCCTCAAGTCCGGTTGTGACCCATGTTTCTTGTGACAGAAGATGCGATGAACACTGTTACTATTAAGTATTAAGAAATATTAAGTATTCAGGGTCTTTATTTAAGTTAAAGCATTAATAGTACACGGCCCCAATGTTCCAAACAATGCTGCAAATGTGCCCTCTTGGATGCCCCTGTGGTGAATAAAACGGGTTGATGCACCCTCTTTTTCCAAACTGGTGCCCTTTTAAATGTATTCGGCCCCTGCCCCTCAAATATCCTGAGTCTGCCACTGGTCCAAACCTCAAATTTATTCAAAATTGAAAAGGATGAAAAGGAAAAGCAGCAGATCCTCACATTTCACAAGCTGGAACAACAACATGTCTGGCCTGTTGCAGGAAAAATGACTTAAACGATCAAAATAGTAGTTAATTAATGACTTACTTTCCGTCATTGTCTCTAAACAATGGCTTACAGTTAAAATGTGGTATATGCAAGGGGCGACGCTCCCCTCTGGAGGAGACCGGGACTAACCCTACAGTTTCTCACAGGCGGGATGCATTTTAATCCAATCCAGAGAGGCCAACCGTATCCCCCATGATCAGCATTCAGGGCCCTGACTCTAACCGTCTAACTGTGATCTGTAGGAAATCATAGGTTTTATAAAGGAGCAATTGTTCAGATTGCAGCTTGCGGCAGAGTTGATCGTAAAACACTCAGGAGGGGCAGAAACCAGGAGGCAGGGGTATGACAGCATGAACCTTTATATTTTCCTCCTGAGCAACAGTGCCAACACAACAAGGCTATTGTGTTGCTCTTTTGCCGTGTTTACACCTGGCATTAACATGCATCTTGGGTGATCCAGTCATCAGTGGACAGCTCTACATGCGTCAGTTCACACCTGGCATTAGAACGCCTCTCCACATGCAATCTTGAGGGACCGCTCGTGATTGGATCTCACACCCTCTATATGCAAATAAACAGAATGTTTTAAACCTGAATGTGATGAATTTAGTGTTTATTGGACCACAAATGAGGCACGAATTTGGTTGAAAAAAACAATAGACACTGCTAGAGTGTTGCTAGAGCCTCACTGATTAGACAAAACATAATTTGTGCAAAAACGCATCTCAATAACTTTTTTCGCTGATTTTGGCTAAACTGGATCGTACTTCATTTAGAACATATATTTTGGTTTCCCCTCTGATGTCCTGCTGCTCTTGTTCAACTGTCTGGGATTCTCTGATTCAAAATTTACAGAGTTTCCCGATGGACAAGGTTCTATTAGCATAAAAATTAAGTAAAGCCTCATTAGCTTTATAAAACCTCCCAACACTTCCCCAGTTCTCCAAGCTTCCTGTCTGGGCAGAGTCATCTACTAATATGACTGCTATCTGCATGGCTAACTGAACTAACTAGCTGATGGCAGCAGTTAGCAGTCACAGCAACAAGTGAAGCGATCTGGCTGTTCTGCCTCAACGAACAGCTTTGTGATGGGCAGAGAGCTTTACCTGTTGACTAAGTAATTGCTAACTGTAGCTACCCATAGCTAGTTAGCTTAGTTAGCCTTGTAGCTATTGGTCTTATTAGCAATAAAGGTTAAAAAGAAAATTCGATAAAGCTTCATTAGCAAAATAAAACCTCCAACACTAAAAGCTCCCTGTCCGGGCAGAGTCAGCCGCTAATATGACGAATGAATAATATGAATAATATATCTGCATGGCTAGCTGAGCTAACTAGCTAACGGCAGCTACAGTTAACAGCAGTCAGTGGTTACGTGCATCCTTGTATGCATTCACACCTGTACCTGGAGCTGTCGCTTGTGATCAGATCATCCAAATGTATATTAGTGTCAGGTGTGCATAAGGCCTTTGTGTGATGTTGCCAGGTTGGGAAAATTGCAGAGAGAGAAAACAGAGAGTGGAGGGAAAAGTAGAGTTTGAAAAGTAGAGTTTGAGACTCCGACATACTAACTCTCTCTGCCCGTGTCTCCCAGGTCGTGGTCGGTGGTGCTGGGTGAGTGGAGAGGCACGTCCCCACCCCCTCCACCCCCCGTAGGCCCTCCTGCACCCAAACAGAGTGGCCTGTGTCCTGTGGAGGAGCAAGGTGACGCCAGCGGGCCACACTGAGCCTGTTGTTAAACCTTGCAAGTTAAGAGTCAGGGGGTGGAGGGTAAGGCATGGTGGTGTTTGGGGAGAAATGTAAGCTGGGGGAATAAAGAATAGAAGGAGGGAGGCGATATTGAAAACATGGTCTGAAAGGGAGGACACGAGTGAGGCGGAGATATGGAAAGCAGAATTAAGAGTTGTGTGTGTGTGTGTGTGTGTGTGTGTGTGTGTGTGTGTTTGTACGTGGCAGAAGTTACATCTGTTCCCAGTTACCCCCCCCCAGCTTGTAAATGGTAGCATTCTGCCAGCCATGTGGGGCTGAGAGAGGCAGGGGTTCCACTCCTTGGCGGGAGATGAGGCGAGATGAACTCGATTAACAGTCAAATCTTGTTCTCTCGCAACCTCGAGTTGTGTAACCACCTCCTTGGCAAGGTGAGAGTTCGAAATCATTACAAATACTGCTCGATCTAAATTGCTATTTGTATGAAAAGTTGAGTCTTTACACTTGGATAAGCATGATGAAAGTTGCTATGAAGATCAATTGTAGTTCTTACATTAGTGGTTCCATGATAATTATCATAGTTTGCGTCTTATTTTGTCGTCATGTCCATTGTAGTACTGTACCCAGGAAGTTAAATGGTGAGATTTCTTAACAGCAGCGATGCTCAAAACAACCTATCCAAAAACACAAGGTTAGCATGGTTGGGTTTGGAAAAGGGAAATCAGAATCAGAATCAGAATCAGAAAAGATTTAGTGCCAAGAAGAGTTTTACACGAAAGAGGAATTTGTCCTGGTGGATAAGGTGCATACATTGAGACAATAAACAATGAACAAACAGTTACTTTTATATTTACAATATACAATATAAATATAAAACACATCTTAATAAAATTATGACCCAAATGTATGTTGTTAGCATCACAGTGAGGGAAGTGGCTGCAACTACCGACAAAGCCAGGGTCACAGCTAGGCTAACATTAGCAGGCTAACAAGTCGATTATCTAGCTGGTGTTATTAGCTCGTACCACAGATTAGTGTTATGTGTTATTCGCCTAGCATTAGCATAAAAGACATTAAAAAATTGCATTAAAAAGACACTAGGAAGCAAACACTAAAACAAGGCAGGCTAAAATAGAAAAGGTTTAAAAGAGACAAGACTGTAGAATAAAAGAAGTTAAATTGTTTCAGTTAAAAGCAGTGGCAAAGAGAAATGTCTTCAGCCTAGTTTTAAAAGAGGTGAGTAGCCTCTCTTCATCCATCATCCAACACTTATCCTTGCAGGGTCACGAGGGGCCGGAGTTGATCCAAGCATTGCAACATTTGCCAGTGGCAGGGAACGCCACTCTCGTGCCCAGATTGTCAAATTCTAATAAAACTAAAATAGAAAATCGGCATCAAATCCGAACCTCAACAACTCAACAATCAAATATATTTCTCCAAGAATACTTTAAAATGTACATGGTGTTGCTTTATTAGTATGTAGAGTTGTTTTTTTTTTTTTTGTGTAAGCAATCTTGTTTTGCATGAAGACGAATAAATTAATATCGACTCTCACTGTTTCGGAGTCATCATAATGGTGGTAATGTTTCAGCGACGGCGAGCACTATCAAAAGCTGGCGTGCATGCCTTCGTACGGACCCAAAATCACTCTGAGCCTCACTGTTTCAGTTGAAAGTTTGTAGTTTGAAACAGTCCTTTGTTACGTAATTCCTGCTCTGGTAGTAGTCCATCTGGGAGTACTCTATTGGCATGTACAAATGTGTGAGAGTGTGTCAGTGTGTGGGCGAGAGCAAGATGGAAAGAGTCAAGTGAGTGAGTGTGTAACCGTGTGCGAGTGAGCGGTGTGGGTGTATCTACCGTCCATATCCGCTTTGGGTGCAATCGATTAAATCAAATTCATTTTCGGGATTCAATGTTGTCATCGCTATTTTTTTTTTATCACCTGACGATACGAATAGGATGACAGCTCACCAAAGACGACCCGCTTGCCAACGGGCAAAGCGTTCGCACATACGCTGTGGTGTACGAGCGTGCGCGCGCGCGTATGTGTGTGTGTGTGTGCGTCTGTGTGCGGGGGCAGCGGCAGCCTGGTGAGTGGGCTGTTCACTGCCTTCCATTCTCTCTGCAATCAGAGACACTTCCACCGCCGTATTTTTTGCTACCGGAGCCATTCACAGCCATCGCTAAAGACTCCCAGAAACAGGATGTAGGCCAAGCCGGAGCTGCAATGGCTTGGCCACGGGTAACCGACTCGGTTCCAGCATTATGTAAGCCTGCCAGATCAAGCTGTGTAGTCATTTGGTCACACGCTTAATTTACATTTTCAGCAATGGAATGAAGAACCGGAAGGCCCTCTGCTCCTCTCCTCTCCTCTCGTCTCTTTTCAATTTTGGTAGTGATGGCAGGTTGGAGAAAAAGGGGAAATACCTGAAAAATCCTGCAGATCAAAGACAGAGGGTGTGTTATGTCACCATCGTTTAACCTCTTAGTGGTCAGCATTCAGGACACATTCCCTCCCACCGTCCAAGACAGGGAGGGAAAGGAAAGCAGCTGAGATCAGGGAGCACTGATTGGAAGGGGAAGCAGGAGAGCAATGAGTATAAATCTGTGGGACATTGATCGTGGATCTGTCTCCTACAGCAACATGTGCTGCACAAGACCGATCTGACTCAAGATCATCGCCCGAGGGCACGTTCTACCAGAGGAGAACCTAATGGGGAGGCATGCTGTTGTTTGCGTAACTACAGCAAGGAGGAACAGTGTCTTTTTACCGGCCTGTCGTAAACTAAAAAGATTCACGTCCTGGGGGGAACAGGCTCATGCAGGCACCGGCTCAACAGTAAAACAAAGACGAGGCCGCCTGGAGGAGAACGCTCTGCTGGATGGTTTCTGTCTACAGCTGTGTCCAGCCTTTGAATGGCCCGTGTGTCCAGATGTTTCTGGCTATTAACTCAGTACACGTGTGGGCCACAACGCGCCTCTCACATCAAGGTCGCCACCTAATGGCCAGAAGTGTGAGGACAGGAGGAGAGACGGCAGGGAGACAGTGTAGCACTGATAGTGTCAGTGGTGGAAGAGTAAGTCAAGTACTGTGCTTCAGTGCAAATTTAAAGTTCTGTTATTTGAAGCCACATTTCAAATAAGTTTAAAATATTGCACTTTTAACTTCACTAGTTACAAGTTACTTGACTTAAAACACATTAATGCATGAGTAATAAAACTATAGTAACAGAATATATGACATATTACACTTAAATGACCACATTTTCTGATTATGCATGTATTATATGTATATACTTAAAGGAGCACTATGAAGTTTTGGAATATATTTACAATATCAATGAGGTAATAATACAAACTCAGTCATAGTTCTCCGTAAACTGAATAAACAAGCTGTTCTCAGAGGAAAATAAGGTTTCCAGACCACTGTTTGAAGCTAGAAAGGTGGCAAGGTCCACCACATATAAACAAAGAAGAAGTTTGTTTATTCAGTAATGAAAACAGAGTTTGTTTATTTAGTTGGTTTAAGCGTAACAAAAATCAGTCGGTGAGGATCTTTCTCTTCACTGTTAATCAAAATTTCGTACATATTGCACCTTTAAGCTGCAGGCTGTAAAACCGAAACAATGAGCTAAAAGAGGCGTAAATGCTAATGGGCACTGTAGAGCAATACTATGATTCAAATGAACCATTGTTGTTTATTATTGCTTTAAGTGGATTTTAAATGGCTTTTTAACATTTAAAGGCGCCATATGTAAGAATGTGGCCAAAAGCGGTTACTACACTCAAATTCAAAATACTGCGACATAGTAAACAAACTCTCTAGTCGATACCGAACAACACGGTGGTTGTGGCATAAGTGTAGCGCTCCTGAAATGACGCTAAACTAAAACAAAAATAACATAATAGCCTATAGTAATTTCCCGTTTATTTCCACTTGTTTCAGCCTGATGATGAGTGGCTCTAAGACACACAATTCTGTTCTCTCAGTAAAGATCAAGATGTATTATTATTCAGGGTAACGTTAGCTGTTGACTAGGGATGGACATATCAGATGGAATAACGTTATGCATGATATTTGACAGAACTGTCCTTCATTTTTGCCTCCCCTTTTCTAACGTTATATAGTTTATGGCGATCTACATGCAAAGACCTAAAGAGGACTCGAATTTGGCTAAGTGTCAAATGCTGGCAAACGCGCCAACAGCCCTGTCCAGCCAGCCGCTGGAGAGGGCTGGGCAGCAGCACGCTGGAGACCGGATGCCCGTACCAGGACAGTGCTAATGCTGCTAGCGTTAGCTGTGCTGCTAACGTTTGTTTCTATGAT
>OMLP01040582.1:0-21468 GCA_900302685.1 Spondyliosoma cantharus | reverse complement strand
CACAGGAGAAAGATTAAAGTGAGGTTAAAGTTTTCAATTTACAAGAAAGGACTCAAAGATTTGGGTGGAAAATGCTTGAAAACGCTCTCTTATTGTAGGAGACGTTCACCTGAGCTGTGTCTGCTTCTTCTGACTCCTTACTGCCAAATCTGTGGTGTGACCACGTTAATCCATCTTTGTAAAATGGAAGCGATGTGGTTCCTTCACAACAACCTTCAACGGTTTCTCTTTGTGTTTTTCCAAATTTGTGATGTTTTTTCTTGCATATTTATCTTCATCATCTCAGAGAATATTTGAGTTTAACTGTGCAGGTTTTCTTTCTTGTAAATTTACCTCTTTAATCTCAGAAATCTCTGAGTTTTTCCCCTCAATATTACCCTTCCCTCCATGTTTTTTACTCTTTCAACCTACAGTGGCCCTGATATGCTGTCGTACGACACCTCCTGCGCGTGAAAAAGAATTTGGAAAGTTTCCTCGGTGCTTTTTTCACATGTTGGCGTTCATGTTAGCAGTTAGAGAAGCGCTGAAGACAAGAGTTAAGTGAAAGACCGTCAAGTGTTTGAAACCTTATCGCTGTGACTTCAGTTGTTTTTGTGTAAACCAGGCCTATAACCTCGAGAGTGAGCAGCTTCAGGAATATGAACTCATGCCATCGTCAGTGTTAACTGCTTTTTATCAGTGTTCACTTCTTCAGAGATAAATGTGATCAATCGCTGTCAAACACGAGCAGAGAGTTACACGAACTTTCATATTAAAGATTAAACTCGTCTCAATCGGTTAATCAGGTTAATAATCCGACTGTTGTTCTCTCACTCTAATTGTAAATATTAATTTAAAAAAGCACAAAATTAAAGAAGAGAGACTTTTTTTATTTTTAAAAAATATATACAGTAAAAGAAACCTTAATAAGAAGAATTTAATAACAATTCAAATAGACAAAACAAAACATTTAATACAGAAATATGACATAAATATCAGTAAAATTCCTCTGAGGATTGTGTCAGATCTGCATTTCCTGCTCAGGATTGAAATTAAAGTTTTTAAATCTTGTTTTCAAATTAAGATGAACAGTTATTGATTCGATACAGTACGACCTGTTCACCGTCTCTCTCTCTGTTGGTTTGATGGTTGTGGAAGCACCCAGAACAAAGATCTTTGAACCGTCTCTTAGTTTTGAGTTTGAATTTTCTTGGATTATCCTCAATATAGAACAACGTGGATATAACTGTAACTGTATATCCAGGATCAGCCTCAGAATTTAAAGCAGACAGACTCCATGTTACAGCCTTAATGCAGCAGCAGCAGGATTGTTCTCAGACGCCAGCCAACGTCATGAGGAGGATCACACGCTGCAGACGCCCCCAACAAACCCACATTAGTTCATGGATAGCATGTTAGCTTTCGCCTGATCTATATTACATTCCTTCATCGTGGGTACGAGATCTGTTACAGGTCATCATGTGCAGAAGCATCTTTGCTGTTGTCGGATCAGAAGCATGTGTCTGCTGTAATAAATCTAAAGACAGTTACGAAACACGTTTGTCTCCGTGTCCTCCAGACTAACTCTTTACTTTTTATAATGATTTTTTAAATTTTGTTTTAGTAGCACTTGACAGATGTTGGGCTGCATGTAGATGTGCTTTAGTTAGAAAATACATCTAATGAAGGAAGAACTGACAGGAGTAATCAGTGAGATGTATTTCAGAGTGTTAAAATCAGAATTCATGTTTTACTTTCTTTGTTTTTCTTCTTTACTTCATCTGATCACAGCTGCACCTGCAGCTCACTCCTGGTGTCCAGAACTGTTTGTTCAGCAGCTGATTCTTGTGTGTTAACATCTTAATTATTAAGACTTTTGAAACACATTTAAAAAACAAAACAAAAAAAAAATCTACACGCCTGAGTGTTTTTACTTTTGAAAGTAAAACCACCATTTTGCAGCTTTACATTTCGTTCTATAAAATGTTTTGTCCTGTGAAGAAGTTTCACATTCTGGTAAATGTAAACGCTCTGAACCACGACAGTATTCAGTCACATAGAACAGCGTCGCTTTACTTTACTGTCAGTAGATCCTTTAATTCCTCCGGAAGAGTTTGACTTGAGACCCCAGTGACTGTGAAACGTGTGTGAGAAATAAAAAGACATTTGTAGGAAACGATACGCTTGTTGTGTTTGTCCTTATTGATGAAACTATTTTAAGATTCAAGGTAATGTGTTTGTATTTTGTCTGATCAGCTGGCCAAAATCTAAATAAACTCAGTTTTATATGACATGAACAAACTGTGATTGAGACCAAAGAACAGCAGCAACACAAAGGGCCGATGCACATTCAGGACCTCGGACAGAGGCAGCTCACATCATGAGTTTACTGCTGCTGCAGCTGCGCATTTATTAAAGGTAACAGCAACAATTTTACACATTACAATGTTTACAGGTCATCAGGAGCTCTGCTGCACATGTGAAAAGAAAAAAATACTATCAAGTCTGTTGTGGCTCCAGAGGAAGCTGCATGCAATCTGATTACTTGCCTCCAGTGATATCACTCAGTGGTTTAGTTGCATTGTGGGTAATGTAGTTAAAGCATTGCACTGCTCTAACACTGTTGGACTGGTGAGGACAGACAGTTTATAAACAAATGATCAAAATCAATACAGCAGAACCAGAGACATCACTTTCTTTCAATTCCACACATTCTTCAAAACCTTGTGCCTACATTACCCACAATGCAACTTACCCACAGAAGGCTTTATACTACTTGGTCCCCAATACCTTTAAAAATTGTGTTAAATTGATGGAGTTACCCTTCATTTGGATTAATTTATTATTTACTTATGAATTTGGACATTTTCAAGAATGCACAGAAGAAGAATTTCTGCTGTTATTATTATTATTCTAAGAGTTTCTGTTATCATTAGAGAAGAAGTAGACATCTTTTTCCTCGCTGACACAAGATGAGCAGTTTAATAATGTTCTGCATGAATATCTTATTTAACTTTGTCTTGAATACAATGATGACTCGGGGAAACACCTGCCTCCGGTCCAGGCTCTCCGTGGTCAGCCGAGGTCGATCTTGCAGAGCGGCTGCGAGACAGACTGCTCGAGTTTTACCGAAGCTGCCCGAGTGTCGCCGAACCCGAATGGTCCACAATCCCGACATCAACCGAAACTCTCCAGTCTCTCCCGATTCGGCCCCATTGACTGTGTTGTTTTCCGGTTGGGGGGTGATTGTGTGGACGAGATTTATGAAATAAAGAAAGGGAAAAAAAAAAAAAGAAAAAAGAAAAAGGCGGATTGAGAGCACCTCAGCCGAGCCCCTCCCCGCGCGCTGGTTTTTTTTTTCGGATTCGAGGCTTGACGAAGGTAATTACATCCAATTCTAAATTGAATATTACATCAAATAAGGTGTTTTGCTCAGGCTGTCGCTGGATCGGGGAGGCGGTGGGTTAAATTCTGCAGTGGTCCTGTGCTGTGCTGTGCGGGTCGGTTCGGTTCTGTGTGCTTGGCGGTGCCGAGCGGACCCACACGGCGGGTTCAGGGCGTGTAACCAACAGCAACGCGGGAGGGAAGTCGTGCGGGGATTGCAGCACTTACACTGCCGTCCTCACCCCCATCATCATGTAACACCTCACTGTGCTCAGAAACTAAACTTTGTGACATTTCGGTGAAAAAAGGAGCAAAATCCAGACGTGTGTGAAACCTCTCAGTCTAATTTGGGTGATTTCTGTTAAATTGAGCAGCATAATGTCTCTGCTGATGTCTTAGAAATTAAAATATGACACCATATTCATATTCACTCTCATAATCTGAGCCACAACTGGTTTTAAAGGCACGTTATGGTGATAATATCATCCTGTGTGTCGCCCAGGCTGTGGTGCATTATCATGTCCCGTGTGTGGGATACACCGTCTGGATCAGAGGGGGTTTTCTGCTCCATCCCAGTGGAAATGGTTACGCAATGCTCTGGCAAAGTATTTACTAAGAGAAGGAGAGGAGGATCTTTGTCGTTCCCATCCTGAATATGAGATTATAACAGTGCTGAATGATCTTGAGAATAAAGCAAGTTATTTAAGATGAAGCCTGAGGTGCCTGCTGCTTCCTCTTCAGCTACACCCGCATAGGCTCCAGATGGTATGGCAGGTGACCAAACCAAGTGATGTCTGTGAGAGCAGCAAACAGCAGAGAGAAGAGAGAGTGATGCTTTATTCCTTCGACATGAATTATGCACACACACACACACACACACACACACACTCCGGCATCGAGTGTCTGAATCCAGCCCCAGCCTGTCTTCATTCATCATCATCCTGCCCCCGTTTTCATTTCCTCCATCTTTCATCCGGACGTCCCCGTAATGGGACAGCCCCCATTCATGCCGGTGTCGTGACACACCCTTGGCTGCACCATCACCACCATCATCACCACCAGCATCAGCATCAGCATCAGCAGCAGCAGCAGCAGCAGCAGCTCCTGGCAGTACGGGCTGCGTAAAGGGTGAGGAGGGGGAGAGGGTGGAGGTGCAAGGGAGGGAAGTGGAGGAGAGGAGCAGGGACCACTTAAAAAGATGGCTTTGATGTCAGTGAGCTATATTTAGACGTTGGAATCGTTGTATTTGACTTTTTTCATGTTAAAATCAGTGTTTTGTTCCCAAAATATCCTGAGAATATGATCAAGCAACTGGAAGGTTTCTGTTTGTTCCCACAATGTTCCTCTGAAGGATAATGATCCCTAGAAAACAGAAATGTTTGGTGCTAACGTTGATAGAACATTTTGCCCTATCATTTACAAGATATAATATGTGGCGACTGGTAATGAAAACGTTATCATCGAATGTGAAGAAACAACAGTCTTGTCGTGTGAAGGCTTCTTTGTTGCTGAGCTACCTACGGAAAGTTAGCATGCTAAAAACCAGAAATCACTGAGTAAGATGTCAACATATTCTGGCTCTACACGCTGTTATTATTTCTGCTGATGTCCGACTCTCTCTCGCTGCCTAGTATTGGTCAGAACTGCTGTAAATCGCCTCCATACTTTATCCACTGTTGTCACACTGATCTCTGTTGGACTTGTGTTCAGCCTTTGTTCAGTGTCCAGGACGGGCACGTTTAACATTCAATTAAAACATTTAATTTAAAAACCCTGTCTGAATTTGTTGGAACGTTCCCTGGCAGCTGGATCTGCATTCGCATCTTGAACCTCCTGACACTAATGCTCTAAATTGCAGGCTAATGAAATTAGCAGTTAGCGGCAATGTCAGAGAGAGCTCTTGAAATAATCACATTACAAGGAGAAACAATCGTATCAGCTGCAGGGTTACTTTGAAGTCTGTTTAATTCCCGGGCAACTGGAGCCCAGTGCATCAGCAGAAGTACAAGGGAGATAAAACAGTATGGAGAGGAGGATGGAGGCATGATGCTGCAGCCCTCCTGCAGGCTTGTGTGGGAGAGGAGAGATTAGATGAGGTGGAAGAAAAGCTCTTAAAGCCGTCAGTCAGCGTGTGGATGTAAAGCTGAAGAGATCAGCAGCCTGAAATCTGTACGGTTACCTCCACGCCTCTCACCAACGAGCAGGCTGCTGGATGCGACGCGGCCGGGCACTTCACCGAGTTCTGCGCCTCGAACAGTTGGATTGATCTGATTGGTCATGCAGACGGACAGGAGAGTCGTGACCTCATTTAGAGTCAGACTTTCAAAATGTACATCGTGTCCTGAGCCGATCTGCGTCTCAGGCTCCTTCGCTCCTTTGTACTTTTATCCGGCACACCCAGTAAAGAAACAGTAGATTTTCAAATTCATGCTTTCTACCTTGAACGTACACGTCCAGTATAAGTTATGAGATGCTCTCCCTGCAGTTAGTACTTCGACGTTCTTACAAGCGATGTTACCTTTTCCAAAAAGCTTCCGGCGAGGCTTGAGAGAAGATAACCAAACCAGTCCTGTTTTGATTTTCCCGATCACGACAAAGATAAAAAGGCTTGCTCCAGATTTCTTCTGATATTTCCTGCGTGTTTGAAAACGTCTTTCCACAATAGTACAAGAGTCATTTTCAACTGTTCAGCTATTTCATCTGTTTTTTTGTCTGACAGGTGTGACATGGTGGTTATTGCAGTCATACCAGGAAGTTGTTAATAATAATGAAAGCAAATCGAGTCAATCTCTGTGAATTCTGCATGACCCTGCAATTTTATCCAATCACAGCAACTTAACGCAAATTGGACAAATCACCAGGGGCCCAACATCAGTCCAATCTAACACAACAAACCACATACAAGTAAGAATGTTGTTGGAATTGTCTTTTCTCTTTACTGCTGATGACAGAAACATGTATTTTACTTTTAGTAAAACCTACAGTTGTTGGCAATTCCTGCGTTTAGACCTGACATCTAAACATTTAGGCTGTCTGTGAACGTTTAGTCAGCGTTTCACAAAAGCCCAAGCGCAGCTCAGTTAGACAAATTCTGCAAAAGCATTGCAGAGTCATTTCACTGCAGAGGCCCTTATAAAATTGAAGGACTTCCACTCTAATCTACTCTCAGTCTGCTGAGCTTAAGCCATCAAACTCACTGACAAAGTGTGAAGCCAAAAGTCCCGAACTGATCTCCTGAGGATGTCATGGAAGCATCTTCTTGGCAGCACACATACTTCCATATTTATGACATTTTATATGGTCGTCTTCATCTAGTCCACAGTGCACCTACCAGAGCAATATGAGAGTTTTGAGAAAAACGATAACAAGAATGAATGTTTTGAAAGCAGAAGTCACAAAGGTTCTCCCATTTTTCAAAAGCTGGTGCTTACATGATGGTGTGACACACATATCCAAAGCTGTGTTGGCAAGAAAAACTAAATCTTTTCAAGAAGACATTATGACATAAGTGACATACTGTAGCTGAGCTAATCCACGCTACATCCGGCCAAGATGTTCAAATGTCAATTTCGCGCAGGGATAGGCAGATATCACTTTTATGCACTTTTAGGGTGTTTGTTTCGCTGCTGACATTTTCTCAGAGCTCCTGCCTGGACTTTTTTTTTTTTTATCACCATAAGGCTCTGTTAGCTCTGAGTGCTACTTCCACTTGAGAGGATAGAGCGCGCTGGTCTTTAGTTCCCACACTGTCTCCATGCACGTGTATCTCCTGCAAGAAAACTCCTCAAACCTTAAAATCAGGCATTCTAGGCTGCAGCATCCACACCCAAAAGAAAAAACCCGGAGGGACTGATTATTATATTCTAAGACGGCTGCCGACATCATAATGTTCCTGTTTTTGGAGGATGCTCAGTGTGCCGAGGGATTTACGCTGCTTTCAGTGGTAGTCTTAAGATGCACATCCCACTGCTCTGACTGCGCTCAACTTAATCCATATTTCATGCGTCAGGGTT
This sequence comes from Spondyliosoma cantharus, assembly GCA_900302685.1. Classification (NCBI taxonomy): domain Eukaryota; kingdom Metazoa; phylum Chordata; class Actinopteri; order Spariformes; family Sparidae; genus Spondyliosoma; species Spondyliosoma cantharus. The sequence continues at coordinate 14,092 of OMLP01040582.1, read as the reverse complement.
TTGAATGTTTGCGCATGTGTTGCTCTTGTCGATGTCGTGCGTTATGACCTTTACACAATCGGCAACGACCTCTCATTTTCCCGTTAGGTGTGTGTTCGACTCGATCAATAAATCAGACCTGTGATTTATGTCTCTGTAGCACCGCGAGCACTCGCGCGTGCAATGAGCTAATGGCTTTGTAGAACATGAACGCAAGTTGATTCAAACGTGACACACATGGCACCGGCTTTTATGATCACTGTGTTTGTGCTTCAGGCCTGAGAACCTCTGGAGGAGATGTTCTGCCCACTTTGAAGCCAGGGTGTCATTTGGAAGTGACTTTGCGTCTCTTGACGCGCAGAGAGGAAAATAGACGGGCTTTCTTCTCCTCTTTTTTTTTTTTTTTCTTTATATAGCGCTCTAATCCCTCATCTGCGGAGGCTGGCAGGAATTCAATGGCTTCGTATTGTTCTCTCTGTCAGAGTCTAAAGATGCAGATATTTGCTCTGTTGCGTAATGCTGCAGTGGAGACAAACAGAAAAAATAACTTTTTCTAGGCATCACTGTTCGAGCAGAACTCGGAAAATATTTCCTAACTTTTGGCAACAAAGCACATACTGAGCTGGAGATTATCTCTTTTTAGTGGAAGCTTTCTTTTTGCTTGAGGTCCATAAAGAAGATTCAGTAAGTCGACGTTGTTCCCGCCCTTTTGAAGTCAGCCATCCCAGTGACGCAGTTGTTCTGGACTAAGTACATTTCCTTGTACCGCTGCACAAAGAAATGCTACGTGTTCGTCACTTGAGTATTTCCAATTTGTGCAGCTTTATGCGTCGACTGCACTAAATCTCAGAGGCAAATATTGCATTTTTTTTTAAATCCACTAAATGCGTCTGAAAGCTTTAGTTAGCAGTTGCTTTACAATCTTGAATACCTCTCCGTCCAATCAATATCACGCATCTTCAAATTCGGTCACTCAATCGACAGAATGGTGGATCCCACTGGACCCGTCCGACCCGCCACACTCTGGAGTCGATCGCATATCGGCCCCGACAGCTTTGTGTTCCTGGTACTCCTGAACAATCACATCCGTTTTTGACAAGAGAAGGCAAGAGGTGCAGTGAACGTCGCCACCGGAGCATCGTTCTTGTGTCAGATAGTCGTTTAGAGCTCTACTAGCCCGGGCCTGGTGCGGATCCAAGTGCTTTGAGAGGACTTGTTAGTAATTCTGTTTCACGTTCAGACTTCTCTCTGTCTCCTCCACTATCTGTCCATCTCATTACACCACCTGAGCGACTCTGACCTACTACGGCTCCGTCTAATCCAGTGCAGTTGTCTTGAAAGGTCAAAGAGTCGTCCTCCTGCCAGCTGGCTCCGGTCCAACTCTCCTTCCCGGTGACCACACACTCCCGGCCTGTCTCTTGTACTCTCTGGTATTTCCTCTCTTCATTCACTGCTTCTTTCTGTATCCTCTTCTTCTCCCCTCTCTTCCTGCCTCTCTGGTTTGTGGCCATATGTCATGAGTGGATTGGTAATTGTTTTTCGTCACCACACGAGACATGATGGTGCATTTTGCTTTACAGCAGCTCTATGGATGGTGTGTGCTGGCACCGCTCCCCCCCCTTGGAGCTAATTTGTGAAATGCTATTTAGTGTAATAGGTTGGTGCAAAGCGGCGGAGGGGGGGAGGGGAACTTCTTTTCAGCTCAGGGACACAGATTGCAGTTGGCTTGCTTCTACGCTGCAGAAGGGTTTTTCAATTAAACACTGGAACCAAATTAGCAAAATATCTTTATTTTATGAAAGTTAACGAGGCGTTTGTCCTTTTACCTGTAGTGATATTTATTCAGCTAATGCAACAACCACTTTATTAAAATCGCTGATTTGTTTGGTAGGATCCACGGCACCTCAGGTGGACGGACATTTCTCTGCAGTAAAGTGTTTGAAAAATGTCGGAGGCAGAGACTAACGATACACCGGAGACACGCGTGATTACACGTCCACTTTGTGAGTCTCGTTCCCAACTCGTCACAATGAGATTGTACGTCGGGTCGGCCGCCATCGCAAAGTGTCAGTATTTGACGAGTTGGCCACTTAATTGGACCTTTAAAAAGAATTTAGGCACACAAATACCTTCCGTCCAACGCGTCCTCAGACCTAAATGACTGAATAGGTCGATTTCCAGTAGATATTTGACATTTATCAGACGCTTTAGTCCAAAGAAACTTACATTCATTCATACACTGATGGTGGTGGCTGTCATGCAAGGTGCCGACCAGCACATCAGGAGCAGTTTGGGGTTCAGTGTCTCGCCCGAGGACACTTCAACATGCAGACCAGGGGAATCGAACCAGCGACCTTCCGATAACAAGATGCTGGCTCTTCCACCTGAGCCACAGCCGCCCTATTAGATATCTTTAAAAAACAGCAACTCAGGAGAAAATGAGGCATTTGTGATTTTGTGGTAAATTGTCTCATTAACCTCTTTAAAATATTCTCATGTCAAATAAAATGATCCTATTCTGATATCATTAAGGCAGATATCTCTCTTTTTTTTTTTAGAAAAAGTCATTGTTTGATCCTTTGGATCACACAATCGTGATATAAAAAGCTTTTCTTGTTTGTTGTCTGTTGTGCGTGGGTGTCTTTTTTTTTCTTCTCCAGACTCTTCAAGATGAAAGCGGTCGCGGCGGCAGTGTTTAGCGTCCTGTTCTGCGCTGGTAAGCACAAACATAATCAGTCACTTGGGAGCAGGTTTGGATAAATGAATGGCTGAAACAGACATCCTGCAAGAGTGAGTTTGACTCAACGTAGTGCAGATTCTGTGAAAAGCACAACAAAGGGAAGCTGTACGTTTATTAGCGATCTATAATTTCCACTCATTTTCCTCCCCTTCCTTTATTAGCTTGTGTTTACATCCGGTCTATTTCTAGCTGTCATTATGTGACGCATTTGCATTTCAAACGTGTCGGGGAAGCAGTTCTTCGATAAGACGAGAGGAACTTTGACTTATTTAGGGATCTTTGAACAAATCAGCAGCGCGCTAGAATAAAACCCTCTCTATCTTTTCTTTCACAGTTGTGTCGGCGTCTTCGAAAGGTAAAACTGCACACGAGTTTGTATCGCTGTGCATGACTAGGAGTGAAAATCAACAGATTATGTGCATGAGAAACGATTCAGAGACGGTAGCAGGCTGTCTATAATGTCTTCTAACATCTCACATTTGATTTGGTTCAAAGTGGAACGCAAGACAGCGTTCTTTGGGGAGGACATTTTCTTCGCTGTCCCGTCTGGGAACGTCAGCGAGGTTGTGTTCAAACCCCGGAACAACAGCTCCTCCGAGGTGGTTCTGCTGCAAGAGGGCAAGGTGCTGAATCCTCGCTGTCACATCGACTCCCTGGGCCACCTGGTGCTGGAGGACGTGAAGGAGGAGGACGAGGGGCTGTACATCATCAGAAACACCAGCAGCCCCAACACGCCCAAGCACATCGCCCTCGCCGTCAAGGGTAAGCTGTCCGTTGCACTCCCGTCCAGGAGTGACAAACCTAATCTTTGCCCTGGAAAATACAGCAACCTAGCATGATCCTTATTAACAGTGTCCAGCTGCAGCCTGGATCGTCGGACTAATTCACAAACTAATTAGTCGACAAAAAATTGATTTCCACGGGGCGTTATCGACAGGCGCAGGCGAAGGTGACTCTGGGTTGGAAGTGGACAGACCTGCAACTGTTCAGAGTGATAAAACGTGTGACGTACGGCGACAGACACATGCAGGTGTGCAGCAGAGCTCGTGCTGCGTTCTAGTCAAAGTCGAAAAGTGAAAATTTCAAAAGCGTTTCAGGTGCACAACACGGCTGATGAGTGTTTGTCTTTTGGTCTTTGTTTCCTGTTTTATTTTGAAGGGCTCATCCTCGTTTGTCTTGTGTTGATTTCCAATTCCTGTGTTTGTTTTTTCCCCACCTGTTTTGATTGATTAGTTTCACCCGTCCTTCGTTATCCATCCCTCCCTTTTCATTTCATTTTGTCTTTTCCTTCTGCAGTTCCTGATATCACTGTGTTTTCTACCCTTGTGTTTTTTTTTTTGCAATCCTGTCTTGTGTTTCCTGAGCCTCACCGCGGTTTGTACTTCGTTTAGTTTGTATTTCTGTTCATTTTTGGGGATTTGTCTCGACAGTCTGCACGTCAGTGAACCCTCAGCCGTGCAGCCTTTTTGCATTTATAGACGAACTAGAGGATAGAAACCGAGTCTGTCCCAAAGATCCTCCTCTTACCGTTACTTCTTCTCACCTTCTCCATCAGACTGCGCTCTGGAGCAAGTGGTGAACTACGGGGAGACTTACAACATCCACCTCAACCACATCGAGGGCCCCATCACCCTGGAGTTCAGGTACAGCCAGTGAGAGTCTGAGACCGACCGAGAACGAGATTTACACTCACCGGCAACGTGTTAAGTTTGGTCACTTTCTGTTCTCTTCTGTTTGATTTCCGACCGCGCGTAGACCCATTCTGGTTCATCCCAATCAGACTGAGATTCAGCATGCGACCGAGCCTCCACCCGTGGTGCTGTACAACCAGATGGCGGTGTCAGCGGAGGAATACGTGGGACGCCTCGTCGTGTCGGAGAAGAAGGTGACGCTGCACGCCGTCAGGATGAAGGACGAGGGGAGCTTCACGGTGCTGGACCGCGAGGGCAAAGTGAGGCAGAGGAACTGCCTGAATGTCAGAGGTGAGCCGGGATCTGTGCATCCATCGAGCTCACGTGCTGTCGTTTGTTGTGTGCATGTTTGCAACCAGCTCCCATAGACTTCAATAGAACTGGCACCTGGCATTCAGAGAGTTAGAACGTTAGAACTCTGTGTGAAAACCATGCCGGGCTTTCAGCCGTTGACACGTCCGCCTCTGATTCTCCGCAGGGCACCAGACCTTCCTGCACCCCACCAACGGAGAAAACCTGAAGATAAAACTCTACCTGCACCACTCCAACTTTAACATCGTCTACAGGTCCAAATCAGACAATCAGGACCGGAGCGTGCTGAACCAGGGGGTTCTGGTGACACCACTGGACCCGCAGCTGGAGGGCAGGCTGACCGTGGAGGGATCCCAGCTCATCCTTAAGAAGGTCCACGCGTCCGACACGGGTGTTTTCAAAGTGACGGACCTGGCTGGGTTTCCTGTGGCTCACGTCCACATAGAGGTGCAACGTAAGAGAAAAAGACACGTTTGGGTCATTCTGCGCCGTCTCATCATCAAAATCATGGAAAACATCACACTGATACTTTTTTAGCTACAGATGTTTTAAAATTTTGTCCTTTGAGCTAAATTTGATGCTTTTTGTGATTATTTTTCAATATTTGATTGGGTTGAAATTTGTACTGATCATCCAAGAAACCCAAAGAGTGATTTAAAACATGTTTACATTGAAATAGTTGTTGCAGAATGTTTACAGGAATTAAATTAATACAAATAAATGATTTCTGACCCTGAACAAAAAATCTTTTTTAAAAGTTTCAAAAATATCTCCACAAGTTTTCACTTCATTTGCAACCAAATTGTATTAGTTCCTGAAGTTACCTGGTCCTCAAACTTACTAAATGTAACTACAGAGGAGAAAAACATTTTTTAAGACATTTGGACGAGGATACTTTTATAATAAATGATTATAACTTGCTTAGAAAAGGTTTGTGGAGGCCTAAAACATCCAGGTACGTAAATCTCTTATGAATGTTTCTGTTCTCAAACAAAGCAAATGTAAAATTGGGACTCAAAGAGCCGCGGCTGTTGATGCCGACTGCTTGAATTATGATAGAAAAGCAAAATAAGAGCGTCAGTGTAACAAGACATCAGAGCAGCAGATCCCAGCAGTCACAGATGACTAATTGTTTCTCTCTGTGGTCGTTTCCCCTCTTCTTGCCTCCGTCTCAGCCACTAAGCTGCCTCCCCTGACTGTCGCCGTCCTGTCGATGCTGGGCCTGATCGCCTTCATGCTGGTGGTGTGCCTGCTGTCCTGCGTCTACACGATACACAAGAGGAACGAGAAGAGCAAGAAACTGATCCTCCTCGCTCAGCAGGCCGGCAAGGGAGACGGGGAGGCGTTCAGACAGGTAACACCCCGAGAGAGTGCAGCGACGTCCTCCTCCATTTGGAGGAATATTAGCCGTGTGTTTCTGTGTGAGTGTTGGCTGAGGGAGGAGGGTTAGGTTCCTGCTGCGGGAGTCAGGATGGTCAGCTGGTCCGCTTCCTGACCCGCGGCGCTGGACCTGGCACACACAAACTAGACAGGACCTCAATACGGCTGAGAGAAACGCTCACAGACACATAGTATTTCATGTTCTGCTCTCAGGGACTCTTACATAACCACTCCAGAGGTCTGTCACATCTGCGACATCGCATTTCAAATAAAACTCTTAAATCAGAAATAACCGTGAGGCCGTTCAGAACAAAAATAGAACGAGAAAAATGTGTTTGGTTGCGACTGGCTATTTACAGTCCTTGCTATCCTAAGCACTGGTTCAATATTGATTAACTGACTGATTGGATGATTTAGAGGAGTTGACAGTTAATCATTTTTCACCACAACCCTCCACTCAGCATTCCCAGCTGGGGATTTGTTAACCTACTGAATTTATGGACTAATTAAAAACCCATTAGAAACAGATGAGTCACCATAGAAAACGCCTCGACGTCAGGCCGATCGCCCCGCTGAGGGATATTAGTCCAGTTTAAAGACAGAACAGGTATAACGCAGATTACCGGATCAATTTAATGAAAGTTAAACAAGAACGGTGCTGAGACTGAGACAACAGGGTTTCAAATTCATTGTGTTTGTTGTTCTCCGTTCCCTCTCTTCTCTGCCACAGTACACACGCTTCTGTGTGTTTATTACGCCATCTAAGTTCATATATTTGGACTCCTACCTCCTAACGGACAGCTCTCAGGTGTTCACAGCGTATTTGCGATGCTGTTAGCGGCAGTAGCTCTTATTTTCAGAGTCGTCCTTTGGCAGTTTGCTTCGCCACGTTCAGGAGCACCACCTTTTGCCAACGACAAGCTTGAATTTGTTGGATAAATGTTGGTAAATCACAACAATAGGCTTCGATTTAAGCTCATTTTGTTTCCTAATTGAACTTCCATCTGCCTCACTCAGCCACCGTGTGCATGTGGGCATATCTGAAATGATTATAATGTTTGTGCTGAGTGAATTCAAATGAGGCCTTCATGCTAACAGCTGGATGTCTCTGATTGGTGGCCCAGCTAACGCTGTTGCCTGTGCGTTGCATTTTCTCCCTCTTAAGGAGCCTCAAACGGAGCCTCTTCTTGGTGAGAGAATTGTGTTCTGGCCTCTTTTCTCCGCGCCTCCTTCTCCATATTGGTGTCTAGAAAAATGTGAATAAGCTCCTCGATCAACTTGCTGCGACGCGACAACGTTATTGGCGGCAGTTTCAGAAACGTGTGTTCAGTATTTTTTTTTTTTTTGGTAAATTGCGGTGCTTTTGAGATAAAAATCCTTGAAATAAAACTGAGCACCAGCAGGCTAAACGCTTCCCGGACACGGAGGAGAAACTGCTGTCAGTCTTAACGGAGAAGCAGAAGTTGATCGAGATCTAATCTGTCAAAGAGTCGATGAATTACCTGAAGTGGATCTGGCACCGCAACCTGGCACAATCCGTCTCTGCGATCCTGAAAGACTTTTCAATATTCAAGAGAGTGACTGAGCTTTCCACGAGGATCCCTTTAAACGTAGATTTAAATTTATATATTTTTCTATCATGCATTATGCATGACGCACAAACAAGCTGTAGGGGGTTGAGTGGCTGAGACACACCAATCACCCTGTTGTTAAAATGATTTTGAAGCTGTTTTTTTTAAGGTAAAATAATGACATAATGTCTTTAAGTCAGCGCCCGATCATTAAAACTCTCCTGGTTCGAGAGGCTCAGTCCGGATCAGTCTTCCAGGATTTCAGATGCAGTTTTGAAGCAGGTCGGGGTGACAACATGCAAAAAGTAATTAACAAGCAAATGAATCTAATATTTACTTTTAAAATCATTGTTTCTTAAAACAAGTGAAAAATCTCCGCCGGGCTCCATCCCAGTTTGTGTAAACTAGACAAAGGAGGCCGGTTCTTTTCACCCGCTTTTAAGAAAGACACGATTTTAAACCGAAGTGTAGAGGCCGAGTGACCCGACGAGGCGCTTTACGCCTCCTCTGTGTCGGCGTGCGCAACTGCAGCCGAGCGGCGACATCAGAGAAAGTCACGCTGACGACGTCACGTGTGACTTTCTCTCTCTGTGACTAAACATTTGCGCCGCTCATTCCTCCGCTTCGGCTCTCTCCCTCTGTCTCTCCCTCTGGCTGATGGGCGGCTCAGATGTCGGCCCTGCAGTTACTCATAAGCGGCAGCGTTATGATAACTGCGCCCGCTGCTGTGTTCAACCCCGCAGTATGTGCTGATTCAGCTAGCTGAGCGCACACACATGCACATATTTCTTGTTGCTTAATCGCGTGGGTTTGATTCACGAGGTAAATCCGATGTGTATGTGTGGGTATCTGTGCCGGTGTTTCGTGTTCAGGGCAGTAGTGATTAAACCTGTACGAGCTTTGAATTAACGTTGTTCTTGACTGTTTTGCAGAGATTTGTCGCTGTGTAATCAGCTACTCGCCCAGACAGTCAGTGTTTCTTGTGTCCGTCTGTGTTTGTCTGGTTTCTGTGCGTTCGTTGTTCATCTCGTAGTTTTTTTAAGCGATGTAAACAATAGATAAAACACGTGACATGACACTGAGACTTTCCCCCTGTGGCCTGCTGGTTTTACATTCATTCCCACTGCAGTCAACAAACACACCATCGACCGTACTCACGCCGCGGCCATTTTCCTCTGACATCACAGCGTCTCAGGGTGGGGAGCTCGAATGTGGTGCAATTTGAGAAAGTGTCACCGCTTCCTGATTGATTCGCCGCTATAAAGACGTTGGTTAGTTTAATCCGGAGGGACATTGAACCATATTTCAAGCTAAAACAAGAGGTTTGATAACGGATTACCTTCCAAATCAGACGACAGCTAACGTTAGCAGTCTGTTTGATGCGATACGATCAGGAAAGGCGCACATCTCGGAGACAGGAAGTAGTTAAATGCTAACATTAGCTAACGAGTTTAATCAAATTTGTTGTCGTACCTCGAAACGCGGCTGAATGTGCCACCGGATTTTCACGATCCATCGTCCATTCCAGCCGCTGATCAGTTGGGAAGCTCTAAAATGACAAACAATTTGTCGGACGACCAACGTTTATAGTTTCCCACCGCGAGCGTGACATTGGATGAAAATGGCCGCCATGTGAATAAGTTCAGGCTGTTGCTTACATCTTAGTGGATCACCAATATTCTTCAAGTTATTATTTGCTTGTTTTATATTGGTGATGTTTTTGTTATGTGCGGTCACATATTTGGATCTTATTATTTTGCTTTCCAGGCTGCACGTGCAACTATTTAAAGGGACATTTCACTACAAAATCAGAAAAAATACACACATATTTATTTATGCCTTCACTCGAAGATAACCCAACTAGATGGCACTCACATTATTTGAGAAGTGTGTTTCCTGGTAACTCCACAAACTTTGTTGTGAGCTGTATTGCGTCGGAGTTATCTTATTTTCACATCACCGCATCTACAGCTGCACGAGTAAACACCAAATGTTAAACCAGCAGGTCCTCTGTGTGCGTCTCTCACTCATTGTGCGTGTCTGTGTGTACAGGTTTTGTTTGGGTGTGTGTTCGTGTAACGATTAGTGCGTGTGTGTGTGTAAATGCCTTAAATTTCTGTGTGTGTGTGTGTGTGTGTTGGAACTTGTGGTGTGTGTTTGTGTATCGACGGTGGGGGTTGAGAGGACAGCAGCTGCCCGTCATGTCGGTCGCTCTGACACGTTATGGATTTCCTCCTGGATCTGAGAACACAGACGAGCACGAGAGGATGTCGGCTGACCTCTCAGGGCGTATAAACCCAAGAGACCGACATGAAACTCAAATCAATCAGAGCAGCTGACTCGTTCTCCCTCTTGTTTCTCTCTCTGTTTCCCATCGATCTCACTCTCCATCGCTCTCCCCGCCTCGCATTCATCCTCCGTGTTGCTCCCTCGTATCTTTTGTCTTCCTCTGTCTTAATTTCCGCTCCTCGCTCTCCCCTCCGTCTTCTCCCGCCACGCTCTCTCCCTCTCACTTTCTCTCTTTCTCATCCGTTTTCTACCTTCCCGTCGACCAGACGACGACTCGCCGCGTTGCTTCCTGCCGTCACACAAGTTGATTTCATGAAATATTTAGTCCAGATAAAATCAATAACAGTAAACAGCATCAGTGAGGCATTGAGCTTTTGATTGGTGCTTTTTGTAGCAACAGATAGAATAAGAAAATGAAGTACCATAAAGTCACTTTAGCCGATGTGTAAAGGTTTAAATTCAGGAAACAAAACAACAAAACTGCCCAAATCTCACCAACAGTGAGCTGTGATTGGCTCACGGGCACCTGACATAAATGATGGCTTTGTACGTTTCTGCAAAACCACAGATACGTTGAATTTGTCGGATTCATACACATAATATACAAGCCGAGAGACCACCGTGTGCTTCCAGTTTTATCCGACAAAACCAGGACACATTTTTCCTCCAAAACACCATCATTCCCAAAACCCTTACCAGGTGCCAGAAGCTCAAACTGACTGTTCACAGGGAGAAATGTAAAAATATCACTTAAAGTGTGAGAAATGCACAACACTAATAATTACTCTGGTGTGTGGGTTGCGTCACTGAACACGGCATGCTAAAGTGTAAAGTCTTCTGAACAAGACCGTGTTCTCGCTAAGCTGTTTACGTATCACGTGAAAAGCGACTTATATTCCCGTTTACATGCAGTGGTGGGTGAGCAGAAATTAGGTCAGTGTGTTCACTTCTGTTGGCAAAGCTGACTAAAACCCAGTTTCTCTTAAATGTAAAACGTCCTCCATCCTTCTCTCTCTCTCTGTCTGCTTCCCTCCAACCTGTCACTATTCACCCTGACTCTCTTTTTCCCTCTCGGCCTTCCTTCTCCTCCTCCTCGTCTTTAACCCTCCACCCGGCGTCCTTCATGCGTCCGTCTGTCTTCTCTCCCTCTGTGCTGCAGTTTTTCTCACAGTTCAGTGGAACCAACATTTCTTTTGAAAGACGACAGCCCGTTCGGCTCTGCTGCCTCTCAACCTCCATCCATCCCCACCGAGAAGACAAAATGAAGCAGCTTGTCTCTCGGTCACGTCACACAAGCTTCCTCTTCTGTATCTTACATGTGTGTTTAAGAGCTTCCTGTGCAGTTACATGTGCCTCGTGTGTGTGTGTGTGTGTGTGTGTGAGTGTGTTTGTTTCATGTCCTCTCTGTCAGTGTTGATGTCATTTGATTGACTAATTAGCTGCTGGGAGATTCAATTGTTGTGGGTGGCCACAGTGTGACATATCTCCTGTGTGTGTGTGTTTGTGGGTCTGCAGGTGGTCCATGAGGCTTACACCAGGTTCACTGAGGAATCTATAACGCAGTCGGTGTGTGATAAGACCCCGGACGGCACGGAGGTCACGATCAAGGTCAGTGGTGGAACACGGCCATCGTCTGGATGAATACTTGATTCTGATTGGACGCAGTTTGTCAGCTACTTCCTGAAGAGCAGACTGCAGCCGACAGAAATCTTGATATCAGTATTCATGTTAAACACTTTATATGTACAGTTTGTCAACCACACACATAGTTATTGACTTTTAATCCTGTTTGCATCATGTTAGCTCATTGGCTAATAGCTGTGCTGAAGGTTTCTCTGAGCTGTGCGGAGTAGAAACATCTCTTGTTTCCAAGTTTTTCAAAGGTTCGTCCTGTTTACTGGAGCACAGCTGTTGCATTCCATGAAACGTATGGGATCGTAATGATTATTCCAGCTTTTAGTCAAACCCCAAGGTTTAGATTTTGATCATAAACACTCAAAAATATAAATGAATAGTCTTATTTTTCTGTCTTTGGCAAGTGACCATGGTATAAGCAGGACAATGTCCATTGAGGTGTCCATAATCAGAAATTAATGGACTCCGTGGAGGAAACCGTCCGCGTGGCCTCCATGCCAGACATTGATTCCTGATAATGAACACGAGCATTGTCCCTTAATTAATGTAATATTATCAACACAATGTGACAAGCGTGCAATTAAAAACTAATTAGCAAAACGCCACTTTGGCTCTGCAGACAGTTTCTGAAAAGCAGCAGAAACCTCGTCGCTGCACAAGGTTGTTTGGTCTTGGAGTTGAAGTCAGGCCAACGGGTCAATTATTATCATTATAGCAATAAAACCTGAGAGTGAAAGTCTTGATCTTGATTATGAGAGCGAGCTGCGGCAGCTGAGCGACGTCTGAAAGCTGATTACAGAACACCTTTGTACTGCCGGGGAAGTTATACTGATAAAAAAAAAAAAGAAAACGAGATCATTAACCATCCTTGAGTTTGAGATTTCTTGGCAGAAGTTACCTGCTGTAAAAACTCAACTCAAAGCCAAGTGTAATTAAAAGGCAATCAACCGTAGGCAGCGCACTGGAACAGATTAGATTCAAGTTTATAGGAAGTTGAGAAAGTAAATCTGTGCAGAAGTTCTTTTAGTTGTTTGATGAGAACGTCTGCAGGAATAATCTAATGTTTAAAGGGGACATATTACTCTTATTTATTTATTTTTTGTCATATATAATGTTACAATTTCGGATTGGCACTTCTGTGTTGTGCTGAAAGCTGGTCATTAGATTATGTCAGCAGACTCCATTTCTAAACTGTGGTTAGCTACCGTTGCGCTCGGTTAGCTTCCACATGCTCGTTTGGGCAACTGAGAGAGGCGGGTAAGGTCAAATACGGCCAATAAAAAAGTGACCGATGCATGTAAATTGCCACAGAGAGCCCAAAGTTTCAAATAATGAGGTACAGTCATGTGGAAATAATCCCTGTGTTCAAAAAGCTCAGGTTTCAGACTCCTCTGAATACTAGGTTTCCAATGTTTACTCCTACTTTTAGGATGAGATGTCATGTCGTCATCGACTCAGTTATTGGTCCGTGTGGTGCCCAGGAATCTATTTATTTTTAGAACTAGATACGCCGGCGCTGCTCGGCCTCGCTTCCAGTTTGGCCCAATGTCGACTATGGCAGTAAAACCGTTGGCACGACGCCGCAAACTGCAAACAAAGTGGATTTTATCTCTTTCTATTATGATTTTCTGATATTTGTTAAAGTGTATCAACCCGAGGAAAGCGATTTAAAAACCTGTCAAACAACATGAAGGCACTTTGTTTGTAAGTGGACAGATTTCTGCAGGTTTTAAATGTTTGTTTTCACTTTTCAGTCAAACTTTGCCCAGTTCTAATTCTAATGTCTGCTGACCTGTAAAACACCAAATGATTCCTGGTTGCTTACGTCCGGCAGAACAAACACGTCTCAGACTATCTCAGGAAAAATCACTACAAAAGCTTCTAGACCGTAGCAGAGAGCCAAATGCTTCTGTAACATACGTTCTCTCTAAATAATGAAATGTGGTCTCCATATTTAATAGATCAGGCCGGTGTAGCCCCTCATCCATAACCCACGTTTTAAAGTCTTGTATCTTCTTGACGGATTTTCTTTTCTTTCAATGTACTTAAGTAAATTCCTGCAGGTTATTGGATATATAGCAACACAATAAAGTGGTGGTGACTGCATGTTAGTTGAGGGTAAATCTATAAATATGGTCCCGGAAACGTGGAGATGAATTATTCACATTGACCTCAATTTGTACCTCTCTCCTCTGCGTCCCTTCCTGAATCTACGCCGCCTCCCTCCTCCATCTCTTCTTTTCTGTTTGGGGAAAACATTTTGTACCCGTCTCGTCTCGTCCGTCTCTCAATTCTGTTTTGTACTTTTCTCCTCTCACCCCCTCGATTCTTCTTCTTCCTCCCCTCCTTCTTTTCTCTGTAGGGCCTCGAGGTGTCCAAACCGGGCCGCTACCATACTCTCTCCTCGGACAACTTCCTGGAGATGAGCGACTCCGGGGTGGAGTTCACCCACTCCGGCCTCCCACTGGACAGCGACACCGACGCCGTGATGACCT
>OMLP01040581.1:0-12126 GCA_900302685.1 Spondyliosoma cantharus | reverse complement strand
GTTGCCTCCGCTTAGTCCATTGGAACAATCATTACCCTGTTGTTGTTGTTATGAGACGTCGCGGGGTTCAGAGGTCGAAGGCTAGAGGTGGAGGGGTGGGGCGATGGAGTCATCCATACCATAAGTATGAGGATTCACCGTCCACACGAGAACCAGAGGGCAGAGTTTTCCATGTGGACGGACTCTTATATTCAATGTTTTAAAGACAAACATGTGGTTGTATTGTTGCATCTCACAGGCAGCTGTTCGTTACTCATCAGAAAAAAACTGATAAGAAAAGCTGCTTCTTTGGAAATTTCACAAATTGGATTCCTTCAGTTCCAACGAGCTCATATGCGTCAGCTGTCTGCGTCTGTAAGCACTCAAGGTGTTTGATTTAGCAGCATGAGTTGTCTCTATTTATAGTTTTGGCCCTGATTCTTTTAGGATATATTAACACTGTGCTCAACTGGGAACGAGCAGCTATACAGAGAGAAGTAAAACTTTTAGCTGTCCAGACTTTTCTGGAGGAGAAAGCAAAGATGAGCACAATGTAAGGAGGCAGTCGATGGAAGTAAGCTACTCTCTGGTCGCCACTGGAGCTGGATACTGTACAACTCCATCTGTTGAAGAAACACACACAACAATATCATCTTCTCCCGATCCTCCGTCGGTTTTAAAGGCAGCGCTGTCTCTGAAACAAACCAGCGAAAAGGAAACAACCCGATAATAAGAGAGGCAGACTGAGACTGAGTTAATGAATAGAAACAGAAAAGTTCACTTATTACCAGACTGGAATCACAGAATTCGTCCAGCATCAGAAACAAAGTCAGAGTCTGATATTTAATGACAGAGACAACCATCATATTTAACCATCATTTCACGTTGAACCAGAACTTTATTTTGAAAACTCATTACATTATCAAATACATTATGACGGTTGTCTGCAGAAGAAAACATATTAATAACAGTTTCCACAGTCCTGTTATCAGAATAGCTCACTAGCGCTAGCGTTAGCACGAATGCTAACGCCGCCACTCGTGTAGCAGGTGTTGCTTTAGCTTTGGTGTAACCGACTGTGTTTTTATGTGCAATGACAGATCATTGTGTGAACTTTCAGGCTGACCTCCAAATAAATGGAGCATGTTGACATGAATAATCAGATTAGACGTGTTTAACTGCACTTCAGTGACGCGTTAATGGAAACAAACAGGTTTACATGATTCAGTTAATCTTTATTTGTATCGCGCCAATTCAAAGAACAAAAGTCTCCTCATGACACTTTTCAAACTGAGCAGGTTTAAACTAAACTCCTTGATTCATTTACTTACAGAGACCCAACATTTCTCCTGGAGCAGCTTTAACAGGAAGAGACCTCGAGCAGAACCGGACCCGATGGTGGACGACCGTCTGCCTCGACTGTGAAACTCTTCAACTGTTTTTTCTTTTGTTTTTTTCACAAACATCTCGTCAGCATGGCGCTGGAGGGTTACGTTCTGTATATGAGCAGAAAATGCATCCGCGTTCTTCAGGTTTCTTTTACGTTTTCACACATGCACAGATGTGAAAGAACAAAATGATTGAACTGTATTCAGCCAAATGAAACAGAATAATGGGCAAAAAAGTAGATGTGTTTACCAGATTCTTCATAATCCGACAACAGCTTTTAATAAAGCACATCATGCTGTTCACATTAACACTTGAATAATCTGATAACTCCACAAATCACATAATGATTTCTTTATTAGAGGCTCATGGAGGCTTTCAGCTCGTCCAACTGCACTGCAGCTCATTTACAACCTGGCTGCTGCTGCTGGTCCCATCGGATCTCTTTGGATCTGTTGCCTCCGTCCAAGATCTCAGCACTCAGTTGGATTTGGTGCGTCAACATAACCGATAACAACGTCGTCCAAAACCACGAAAATAAGACCTGCTGGAAATAAACTGGACTCACTCCTTTCTGTTTATTTAAATCTAGGTGGGCTCGTCTTTCCACATGTGAATTCTTTGCTGAGAAACTACAGAAATAAATTCCAACTCGTTCTGACTTGATGACACCAGGCTGAGCGGTCTCATGCTCGATGCCAGTAAACCGGCTTCCCATGACTTTCTTTCCCAAAAGAAAAGATGTTCCCCGAAATATTCTCAATTGACTGCTTTCATTCTGAGGTCAGACAGAATCCCTGGTGGCAAAATGAACTTTACGTCTTCATTAATTTTGGAGGTAAATTAATCATCAGCTGACAAAAAGAAGACACAGCACTTGAGAAAACGTCCTTTTCTGTGGGAGAGACTTTTCCTCCTGTGAGTAAGAAGGAAGTGCGTCCCAAAAAATGATTATTGACGTCCGACAGAATTAATCACACTTGTTCTTGTTCTTTAATACAACATATCTGACCAATGAACTGCACACACACACACACACACACACACTCACACACACTTACTCACACTCTCTCCCGTGCAGACTACACCAGCGTTCACTGACACACGCTGATGCAGCCAGACAGAAGCGGCGGGTCACACATGACGCCAAAGACTCGTTAGACGTCTTCACGCTGGGGACTTTCTCTTCTCCTCTCACTGACTGTTTCCTTTCTACTTTTTTCCACTTCTGTGTAAAGTACAAGTGGTGATGATGCCGCCAGCTCAAACACACTCACTGTCCAGGAGAACACATGTGGAAATGTTTGTGACCCGCAACGGAAATCTAAAAATTGATGATGCGACTAATCAGTCGTCACATGAGACGTGTTAAACTCTGGACATGAAGCAGGACGGGTTCTGCTTTTCCAAAGAAAATATTCTGTTGTGGAAACCTTCAGGTTGCAGGTTACGACACAGCAACAGAACCATTGTCAGATGGAAAACTTTAATAGAGATCTGGGACCAGTTTCTGATATCATGAAGTAATAATATCGGCAAGATGAAAATAAATGCTATTTGTTCTGTTTCCCTCAAGGTTGACTTAGTTATATTTGCATGTTTTGACATTTCACACACAGTCGCTGCTTTTTACTCATTTATTGATTTAGTTTGTTTCAGCTCCTTTATAATCTGTAATAACAAGGTGATGCTGACACACTGCTCGTATACTTCAGTGTCTGAGTGTTAAAATCTCAGAATATTACAGCTTTCTTCTTGTAACACAACAACTTCCGACGTTCAGCTAATATACTCGGGGTAACTGTGAATATTTCTGCTGTACTTGATGCTCGGGGAGCTGTTGAGACATCGGCGTGTCACCGTGGATCCAGCTGGATGTTGTGGTTACCAGTGAAGCGACACTGAAGGAGTTTCCACAGTGATGCAATGTTTTCTCCAGTGACTCCGTCAGTTTCACCCTCAGATGATGATGTTAATACACAGATTAATCACACGATGTCATGGAAACCACAAATGTCACCAAAATTTTCATTGTGACCTCAGATTTCAGATTTCATAACATTGTTGTGACATCGGAGCACCAGAGTCACCGAGGTCAGTCTGAAGTTTCCTGTTCTGCATCTTTTAACAAACTACTGGTTTTAATTTACTCTCAGCTGTTCGTGTCGTCTTCATGTGTGACGTGGGACTCAATAATCATGATTTCTGTTAAGTACAATCCACTCGGAAATCGTTACGTTACTAATTCAGTGCAGCCAAGAGTTTTGGGTCCAACCCCAAACTGACGAGCTGCTGGTGATTCTACAACACCTGAGAACACGATCGACCACCTTCATCAATCTATCTGTGTTATTCTCTTTATACACTTTCTTCTGCCTTCAGCCTTTTTTGCTATTTTAAAGGTCAAATCCAAACCAACACTCACTTGTTATTCCGTGTTAGTCTGTGTCTGTAATAACTTAAGTAAAGGAAGAACTTCACACGCGAACATCTTCCATCAACACAAAGCGATTCATCCAGCTGCTGCATGAGCTCCTGCCATGTAAACAAAGACATCATTTATATTCTTAACTAAATGTGTGTGACAGCACTTTGTATTTGAACTAACTTACTCATTCATGATCTTGACTCTGGTCCATCTGTTGCTTTGTTCACACGGACACGCGGCCGATGAGCTCGACTGAGTCCTACATAATGTAGAGTTCAGTTTGTTTGACGTTCTTCTGCAGTTCATGTAGTAAAGTTGAGATAAAAAAAAAAAACATTCAATCAGCACAAGTCCTAATTTAAAAGATAAGTTTTCTCCGTTGGCACTTCCTCTGTTCAAACTTACTGTTTATTCTATAAACACTTTGTGTCCTGAGCGCCGTCTACGCCAGCCAAGTCTCACATACCGTCGGCTCCTCGCTCTCCTGCAGCTCGCAGAGCTCCCAAAAATATGTGAATAGAAGGAAACAACCAGGAACCAGCGTGTTTACAATGCAGGAGAGTGGGCCAAGACACCGAGCACACGTTCACACACAGGTTGTGAATTAACAGAGGATTAAGTGAACGTAAAGGCTCAACTGTTGGCGAGAAAATAAAGGAGCAATGAAGGTCTGCTGTGAAATAAGGTGTCAGACTTTAACACAAATTGTTAACATGTGATTCGAGAAAAAAAGCTGGACAAACCACAACCAGGTGATAATGGTTTCACAGTTGCAGTGTCGGCGTTATGCTACCAAACGAATGCTAACGTTGCTTCGTGTCTGCTGGATGTGTTAATAAGCGACTGTTTGCGTGGCGAGGACACAAACAGGCCGGTCAAGAAACAAAAAAGCCGAGATTTATTTAGAAAAGCTGGAATCCAATAATCAAAATGCAGGCGAAGAAAAATCTGGCAGAAGGCGGCGAAAAACAGGACACGCGAGGATCAGATGCAGACGCAGGAAGCGCCGACTAACCGACACCAGGAGGAAAAATATGACAAACTGACAGAGAGAAAAGAGAAAACAATGACTGCAGTAACCTGGGACTGGTTAACTGATGAAACACAGGTGGACACAGAAAACGAGCGGGAAGAAGACAAAGACGGGAAGCGCAAAGCAAATATGACACATGAGGAAAGAACAAAATAATGCAGGAAATAACTGAGCTAAACACCCAAAACATGACGATGTACTAACATGTAAGACGAAACAACTTGAGAGTTTGAAATACGGCAAACATTCAGAATCAACAGGAACTCTGAAATGTCAGCGTGAGGTTTCAGAAATGATCTAAACTCACAGCAGCCACGACGCGATTTTCCGAACCCACGATGTCTCAGTATGTACTGAAGGTCCGACTGAGCCCACCTGGCACTCAGAACAGCTTCAGTTCCCACCACAACAGTCGTGTCTTGGACCAGGATCACACACACACACAATAATATGAATCTGAAGAACACAAAAGACTGTGAAACACAGTTTGTGATCGTAGTTCATAAATGAGCGTTAGCATCGAGCTGCTGCCTCGGGCTGATACTGAGAGCTGCTCGCCTCTTTCCAGATGTGTTGAGTGGAAAAACATGGGCTGAGAATTCACCGCTGTTCAACCAGAGGAACTCCTCAGTGCCACAGGTATTTAGTAGCAGAGAACTTCAGGGTCAGCCGCTGTGTGTCATCGAGCTCAATCTATTAACCGAGGATGAACTGACGATCTGCCACATCAGGACAAATCCCAGCGGGCAGCCACACTGTTGGACAGCGGCCCAGTTTTCTTCTTCACTGGTCTTTTATCGTTTATTATCATCCATCAGCCGGATTAAAAGTTCAAAATACATCAACCTTTCATTAAAACTGTCAAGCTAGCAGCTACATATAGCACGTTCCCTGGTTGCACACCGCTGTTACAGTTGGTGTTGAGTCACAATCTATTTTATATTGTGGGAATGTCCAAAAACTATTTTATTACAAATTAAAAAAACATGTTTAGGTTTAGTCTATCCACCATTTATTAAATGTGGTTGTTTCCTCCCGAACAATCTAGAAGACGTGCATCAACAGCGAGATCAAGAACAATGTCACAAAGTAAAAGAGGAGCTGAAAAAGAAAACGAGTTCATCATCATCCTCAAGCACACGTCAGAGGTAAGACTGGTGTTTGATTAATTATAAAATACAGTGACAACGTTCACGTAACATGTTTGTGCTGGAAAAAGGAGCCGATATCTATAAAGAAGACCGAATCTTTGAGTCTCATGATGATGAAGCTGCATTAATCCATGAAAGCTTCTCATAGTATCTTTACATCCACATCATGTTTCATCCTCTTCAGTGTCTTTCAGGTCAAACTACGTTAGTCTCACATCAGGACGTTTCACCGTTCTGCTCCAGCGACATCAACACAGCTTTGATTCTGGTTTACTTCACTCTGCGCCCACAAAGCCGACGCCGTTGCACAAGATTTCCACTTCATTGTGTCCGCTGACCGTTCATGCTGCCATCTTTGTACTTTTCATTAGGAAGAGTTCAAACATTTTATCAGCGTTCGATACAAACTGTGCCAAAATAAAGGAGTACGAGGTTCAGTCACGCTGTTACTGCTGCACACGTGATGATCTGAATAAACAGAGTGAAGTTATTTTAATCAGGATCCCTGAAATATATTACATTACTATTAAATGATTTTATTTGGATTTATGTCCTCCGACAGATTTTCTGCGACTGGTAACACTTTATAATAAAGGTACGATTAACATTAGTTAATGCAGTAATTAACATTAACACATTTAATAAACAGTAATCATTAATATCGTTATCTTACAGACGTGAGTTCAACAGAGTCTCCACGCTGCAGGTTACTTTTCCTTGCTTCTCGTAATTTGTCTGAAATTCCTGCCATGAAAATAAATATACCGCAAAAACCAAACCGAGGAAAAAAAGTGCAGCGTTCCCAGCGCAGCGCCGTGACCTCACATGTAGGTCAGAGTGTCGGGAGGAGGAGGTTTTACACAGGGGAGGTCTTTCTGTGGGAAAACCAGGTCGCACTCACAAATACGAAGATTAAAGGACCACCGAGGGCTCCTGCAACAGTCTGACAAAACTGTTCAAGCAACTGACTTCAGCTCAGGTTCTCGTTCTTGTTCAATCCGAGCAGACGAATCATTTCCCGTTAAAAACATCAACGCACTCGTCCTCTCTCGCCACATCATTCGTACAGTATGTCTGCGTATACGTACGCACAAGTCGTGCAGCACAGGATGTGAGGGAATATCTGCCTCGCACAGCGACACGACCCTCAGCGTGATCCTGAACTCTGTCACGGACGGAAAAAAATGCATGAATTCCTACGTAGATTAGTTCAAGACCTAGTTCAAGAAGTAGATAATCTCACAACCACACACACCTAGTGAACACTCACAGCTCACATGTGAACACGATGCTGCCGGTTCTCAGTTCAGTTCCTGCAGCTTGACCTCCGTCTCTGGATTTCATAAGTCCGTGTACATTATCTGCACATACATAAGCATGGAACTGAACCCTGAAAGGTCAAAGGTTACACAAATAGCTGAGCTGTAAGGGAAGAGTGAGTTTATTTTAGAAACATGGGGGAGGATGGAGAACAGCGAGCTTCCTCTGAAGTAAAGGTCAGTTTAAATTCAGGAACTTGAGGTGCTTCTGGCTTTAATTAAAGTTTGAACACACAACATTGTTTGATTGTTAAAATTAGCCCTTTTAGTTGGAAAGCACAATGTGTCCACAGCACAAATTCAATAACAGTTGCACAGAAAATGGACACTTAGCACATAAAGTTTCTCTGAGGGAATATTCAGACGCCGTTTAATGAGCTCATTATAATCCTGTTTGAGACTAACAAGGGCAGAAACTCATTGTAGCTCCTTAAACTAGAAGCTACAACAGAAGTAACAGATTTGATAATGGAGATATGAACATCAATAATACTAAAAGAAGAAGAAGAAGAGCAGGACCACAGCAGGAGGACCAACCACATGTGAACCTGCGAGACGAGGGGGAAGAAGTCGAGTCTGTAACCAGGATTTTGAATTCTATTTCGTGCTCCTGGTTTGCAGCTTTCCTCTCATATTTTAGTTTCATTTGATGTTTCTCCACGAAAACAATCAACTCGTCCAACATCATCACGTGGCTGCTGACCCGAGTGTTTCCATGTGTGTAAAGGGACAGACAATAAATGCATGTTTGCACCAGAAAGACTCGTCTCACATGTGCCCAGAGTGATTGTTCTTGTTTCTGGGGTCACAGGAAGTTCAGAATATTTCTGTCGGCGTGCCAGTGTTACCTCCTCGGAGAGGCCGTCTTATTTACTGCAGGGGGGAACAGATGAGGGACGTTGGTGTCCGTCCCTGCTGCAGTGTTCCAGGTGGGACCGGGGGAGGGCGAGGAGGAAACCTGAGGGGAAACGCTGGTGTTACTACTGTTTGTAAAGAGGCACGCGGGAGGCCGAGGCCGCGGCTCTGCAAAACACAATGAGGTGTTTTTTTCCCCGCGATCAATCTGTCAAGATGCACAGTCTGAAGAAGAACCGCTGAGCTGCTGCGTTTGTAGAGTTATTCTGGCATTTATTACTTTACCTGCAAAGAGTTGAATTTAAAAGTGGCATCAAGGTAGTTCAGCTGTCTGAACGTCTTCAAGTCGTCTCAGAAGATTCATTATTATTCGTACAAATGTCACGACATGTAGGTTGTGTTATCTTGTGTTTATCTAAGACAGAAAGTTTTTAAAAATCGTATCTCTGATGAGAAAAAAACATATTTTAGTTCCCTGTCAGCTGCTGTGTCTCAGTTCAGGTCTGCATCCTCTGAAGGACTCGGCCTTTGTGGTCTTGAAGGCGAGTCCTTCAGAGAGACCTCGTTAACACGTCAGGATACCGTCAGGTCACCATTTCTGCCGCCCAGGCCCACGAAAAGTGACGATCTACGCCACGCGATGTCGCCGTTTTCTCTCTTTCTTTTTTCTTTTGTCGGACGTGCAAAGTCGGTGCGTCCTCCAGAAACAGGGAGAAGAAGGAGCATCTGGAGGAGCATCAGATTGGGACAGACTTCACACGGCGTTGAAATTGGCCTTCAGATGCTCCTCTGAAGGATGCAGAGCCTGAACTGGGACACGGCCACAGACTTTATCACCGACCTGAGTGGTGTTTCAGAGCCTTTATACAGGAAAGCCTGAGCCAGATATTTCCACACAATAATTTCCTGTGTTCAGCTCAAAATGTCCTTCATAACTTCTGGTAGCGCTTCTGATCCAAAGCCAGTAAAATCCATCTGCGTCAGCCAAACAAGAACCGAGAGTTTTATTCTGAAAGGTCGATCTGTTTTATATTTTTCTGCTGACCTTTTCTAGAATAAGATGAATACAATCTGTGATCTTTCTCCTCGTTGTGGTTGATGTTCAGAGTGGATCAGGAAATGAGAGAACAAAGACGTTAAAATGACAGAGTTGTTATATATTCTGCTTGTTTAACCTGAAGACGTGTGATATGGCCCAGGAGTCGCCAGGGGGCATTTCCTGCCATTGAGGGAGGGGATCTACCTTCCCGCCCCTCCTGCACCTCGGCACAGGACGTGATTTACACAAGCAGTATTTATCTGTGTGTCTCAGATGGTGAAACATAATATCCTCACAGCGAGTTCCTCACAGGTCAGCAGGGGTCAGAGAAGGAAAGCAAAGAACATCCCTGCCAGAGTTTCAAAAGCATGACTGGCTGAGATCTGCCAGTTTGACCGAAGGCCAAAAATATTAATGACAGGATTCTCAACATCATCGAGCTGCAGTTACCTGGAAGAGAAGTCCGCTCTCTCAACTTAGAGGCTTATTTCATGTACAAGAGCTGTTCCCTCATATGTTCAAGCAGTTTACAGTTTACTGATCAGTTATTTTACACATGTGACATCTGAGAATCATCAGCACTGGTAACTGACAAAAGTCTTGTCTGTCACAATAGTGCCGATCATACATCCTCGATTGTGACAGCAGCAGACTGAAGAAATCATTTCCTTCAGATTTAATTAAAGATGAAGAGAAAAGACGGGATGTTCCTTCCTTTTTTACAACTTCTAATTTGGGGGGATGTACAACAGAAAATGACATCACAGAACAAGAGACGCAAGAGAGTTAATTCAAATGATATGAAACAGAAGAGGTGAAACGTGACGAGTGCTGAAAGATAAACTTTCAACTGAAGTTTATCAGGTCAGATGTGACTGATGTCATGGCCGACCTGCATGGTGACGAAAACATTTTACACCAGTTTGATTTGTGATGTCTGAGAAAGAAGCAGCATCACAAAAAACATAAATAATTATAGCGAGAAGAAATTTCAGTAATCAGAAACATTTTAAATCAACAACCTGACCGACTCCAGCCTCATAAAACAGTCTCAAGCTTTCTTCTTCTTCTTCTTCTTCCAATTCTTCTTCTTCTTCTTCTTCCAATTCTTCTTCTTCTTCTTCTTCTTCTTCCAATTCTTCTTCTTCTTCTTCTTCTTCTTCCAATTATTCTTCTTCTTCTTCTTCTTCTTCCAATTCTTCTTCTTCTTCTTCTTCCTCTTCTTCTTCTTCTTCTTCTTCTTCCAATTCTTCTTCTTCTTCTTCTTCTTCTTCTTCTTCTTCTTCTTCTTCTTCTTCTTCCAATTCTTCTTCTTCTTCTTCCAATTCTTCTTCTTCTTCTTCCAATTCTTCTTCCAATTCTTCTTCTTCTTCTTCTTCTTCTTCTTCTTCTTCTTCCAATTCTTCTTCTTCTTCTTCTTCTTCTTCCAATTCAGTTCATTTTATTAGAGTAGAGAATATTGAGCTGTGGACACAAACACAAGTGAAAGTGAATGAGGTGTTTCACCACATGACTCATCATGATGTCAGCTCCCTCTGATCGGGTTCACTGATAACTTCTGGTCGCTTTGACCTAATAAGGCGTCTCAGACGCTGCGACCGAGCGTCGATCTGTAAATGTGAAACTTTATTGGTTGCAACTCCTGAAAACCAACTGCTGGCAACCGTTAATCTCAGCGGGATCTCAGTTCTGTTGAGGACGAAAACATGAAACCTGAAGAAATGGTGGAAGTCTTTAAAGAATGGACAATATTGAAAATGATCCAAGACAGAATTCATTGAATTCTGTAGAATGGTGACGAATGAGACCCTGCTGACACGTTCCCATGAAAGAACCGTAATATTACTGGAATAATTATATAAACATAAAAACAAACGACCATTGTTCTGTATCATGAGCTTCCAACACTGTGTTTGCTGGGAAGCTTCACATGTGTCCAGATGACGTTGTTCACTTACGAGAGGAGACTAACGAACATGAACTTCTGTCAAAGATAAAATGTCTAGTAGCCAGTGAACGACCAGCTAGAATAATGATTTTAAATGCTGTGATTGTATTTGCCATCATCATCTATTAATCTGTAGAAATCCTGCAGAATAACATTCAATAAATGTTAAATAATAAGAGTTGATTTTGCCGTTCATCATTCACATTCCTTTATTTTGTTGGTTTATTTGAGTTTTACCTCTGAAGACTTTAAACTCTGTGTCCATCTAAAAGGTATCTAACAACACAATGTAATATCTAGATGTGACGCTCATGTTGAACTTCTCTTTAACAAGGTTCATTTGTCTGATGAGACTTTAATTTACGATTAATCCGACTTTGCTTTGATACTTTGTCGATAGTTAATGAATACTGTGTCGTTCATCAATAAACATTCTTTGGATGATCATTATGAAGTTGTAACTGATGATAAATGTCTATAACCCTTTTTATAGTTTATTAAAAGTCTGACACATTCACTGTTTGTTAACGATGGTTATCAGCGTCACCATTCGCTTAAACGTTTAACAAATTTAAAATGATGATCTTGATCTTATGTTGCATTTATAAACAGAGTCGAGTAACCCTGCAGCAGGACATGAGACCGAGCAGAGGTTCTGCTCTGGTGCTGTTGAGTCCAGACGCACCAGTTGCTGCAGATGTCACGGAAAATAAAAGCTACCTGGACGTAAAGCCATGATCAGGACGAAGAGCAGGGTGAGGAAATAAGAAAATATGGTCATTCAGGAAACTGATAAGTTGTACTTTCACCGTCTTTGTAGTACGTGTGTGTGTTTATATAATGACCAACCGCTCCCTGGAGGGTGTGTGTGGCACCGGGTCATCTGTGTGTGTGTGTGCGTGTGTGTGTGTAAATGTGTGGGCAGTTGTCTGCTGGTCAGTGTTTCTTTACCATTTCCTTTTTTCTTAAAGAAAAAATCTTGACATTT